>BQNB010047770.1:23773-42923 GCA_026074375.1 Tanacetum coccineum | reverse complement strand
ATTACAACATGCTGAGGACTTAACAGCAGTTTCCTATTCCTTCTTCCCCCAACAGCACTAACTGCATTTACCTCAGCAGTATTAACCTTTTGTTTTGAAAAATTTGTTCTAAGTGCTGTTGTGTTATTAAAAGGCCTTCTAAATGGTGAATGAGTTTTATGAAAAATATTTTTTTGTCTAACTCTATTCACCAAAGGTTTAACAGTACTAATTTTCCTGGCAGCATTAGTTAGTCTTGCCTGACTGTTAAAATTATGTCTAGCAGTACTAACATTGTTAGTACCGCTAGCACTAGTAGTACTAACATTGTTAGTACCGCTATCACTAGTAGTACTAACTGGAATTTTGCCAGTTCTAGTTAGTACTGCTGTAGGAACAAATTGGTTCTTATGATTCACTCTTTGCACATTGTTCTATACTGGCCTAATCTCCCTTTGACTAGACCCCTTACCTTTCTGTTTGTTTAGTTCAACCTGTTTAACCATCATTTTCTCATGAAAATCACAATCTCTGATAAGATGATTAATACTTCCACATACAAAACATGCTTTTGTAGTAAACCCATATCCCAACCCTTTCTTGTTAACTTTAGGATTTTTACTATGTGTGAATTGATTCTTGACAGTTTCCCTAGGAGTTTTTACTTGCTGGTTAGCAAAACTAGGTGTTTCCTGTTCTTCTGTTGGTTGAGACACATGCTCATCTTCACTATCTGATTCATACTCCTCAATGATAGGAGCATCAGAACAAACCTTAGGTTGACTTACTACTTTGGGTTTATTAACAACTGTTTTAGTCACAAATTCAGATGTTTCTACAGTAATGTTAGATTCACAGGTATCAAAGTCACTGGTTTGGGTTTCAGATTCACTAGGCTGAGATTGTTTTGGACTATATGTAAATTGTGAGTAATCTATTTCAATATCAGGTCCAGATGGCATGTAATTCCCTGTCATGGGTGGGGGTACAACATGCATTTCTTCTACTGTAACAAACCTATCATACAAAGGTTGATTTTCTAAATCACTTTCCTTATTCATAAACACACTTTGTAAAACTTCATTTTCATAGCTCAAAATGCCATCATATCTGTGATCCCCATACCCAAGCCTAAATTTATCATTAGCACTCATCTGAGTATTTAGCAGTTTACCAAGATTTTTAAAAGAGTTGTGCTATTTTTCTACTTTAGCTTTTAAATCTTCTTTTTCTTTTTGAGCTTCTGCCAATAGTTTCTTATGGTATGTTAGGACATCATTTTTATCATCTAAGTCTATTTTCATAAACCTTATCTTTTCTTCATACTAAAGTTGACCTTGTTGATGAGCAACTAATTGTGCTTTAACTTTCTTTAAAGCTTGAGTATATGCCTTTATTTCTATGCTTGCATCACTGAGTTGTGCTCTTTGTTCATCATATAGTTTTTTAAGTTCAGCATAAGACTCTTTACATTCTTTTGAACAAGAAATTACCTCTGTGTCTGAGCCTGAACTGTTACAGGCCATGAAAGCATAATCTTCCTCTTCTTCTGAGTGACTAGTCCAATCAACACCTTCTCCATTAATAGTCACCAGAGCTTTAGAGTCCTCCTGTTTACCAGATCTTCTCCTATTCTCTTTATCCTTATTCCCAGAGTTCCATGCATCTCTCCTCCTACTATCTTGATTTCCCTTGGTTCTACACTCTCTAGCAAAATGCCCTGTCTTGTGGCAATTATAGCACTCGACTTTGGTTTTATCAAAACCAACTGGTTCCTTGGCATCAAATTGTAGCTTTCTTCCTGTCTTTTTGTAGAACTTTTTCATTCTCATGGAAATCATGGCCACCTGCCATTTCAAGTCCATTTCTTCTAAATCAAACTCATCAAGCTGTTCCAAATCCTCATGATCCAATTGAGGGCAACTGGATTGATTTGCAAGTAAGGAGTATGATGAAGCATGTTCATATTGTGAGTTTTGACCAGAAGGATTAGAAACACCATAAGCGGTACTAACATCATTAGTACTGCTAGTGTTTTCAGAGACAAATGCTACATTCTGCGTGCTAGAGGATGATGCAGTAGAGCCTTTAACATCATTTTCAAAGACTCTTAGATTATTATACAGATCATCAAAGCTGAGACTGTCCACTCCTGGCTTGGTCCTCATGATTAAGGAAACTTGAGACCAGGCAGAAGGTAGAGACCTAAGGAATTTCTGATTTGCATCCTCAGAGGAGACGCCTGCACCATGTATCTCTAATTGACTCAAAAGACTTTGAAACCTGTCATAACCTTTATGTAGTCCTTCTGAGTTTGATACAGAGAAACCTTCAAACTGTTGCTTTAGAATATACTTCTGCATCTTCTTTGATTCATCATTTCCCCCAAATCTAGATTTAATAGCTTCCCACATCTCTTTAGCATCAGTCATTTTATGAAATTTAGCAAGATGATCTTCTGGTAAAGCCATAAGCAAAGTGGTCCTTGCTTTTCTTTCTCTTTCTTTGGCTAAGATTTCTTCTGCAGTCCTTGGAGGCAGAACCTTGATTTGACCTTGTGTATCTGTGGTGATTGATACATGACCATTTCCATTTTGTATAACTTCCCAGATAGGATAGTCTGTATGGGCTAAATAATGTTCCATTTTCATGGCCCATATGTCATATTCTCCCTTCTTGAGAATAGGAAGTTTGATGGTTGAAACAGTGTGAGGAGTTTGTTGTGTTGGTGTTTGTGATGGTGGTGGTGGTGGAATTTCATCTTGTGATCCAGACATTGACTTGCTTTTTAAGATAGGGGTTTATAATTGGTTTTTGTTCTTCTTACTCAGAGTTTGATCCGGACCATATGAATTTGCTTTGAAAGAAGAGGTTTATAACCTGGTATTTTGTTCTTCTTACACAGAGTTTCTTCTACAAGAAGCTCTATAACCCACTTTGTGATCCCTTTGAATAAAGATTCTTACTACCTTGTTAAGGGTTGTAGCTAATAAGAAAAGATCACCACAAAACTACAGGAAAACAATGATTAAGAACATTAAAAGTAATGCCGAATCTAACTTATAATGCAAAAGAAAACAAGTGAATATTGATAACTAATTTTTATATGAGTTGCTAACTATGATATTGACAATAAACTCATGATGTCAAACTATGTCGTAGAGGTTCCTTATATACACTACGGAAAACCACCTAATCTTTGGCTACAAAACGGAGTAAAAGAAAATGCATATCAGTTTTTATATAATACTCATTGCATAACTCTTAAAACGGTAACTAACAAATTTTAAACAAACGGTACTAACTAACTGAGCAGTACATAACATTTTATACTAACTGTGTCAAGTACTCCAATTACTAAGGCGAACTAAGTATATAACTAAACTGTACAAAAGTCAGGCATGTATAATTCCCAACAAGACCATTTGGGTATTCCTGTTACTATGTCATAATACCTTAGATCCCCTAGAAAATTTTTTATGGGAAAGGAATGATGAGGGGTTCTTGGGTAGATACCTATAAATACAAGGCTTTTAGGGTAATTTCACACTAGAAAACTAATTGAAGTGTAAGTAAACCTTCACAAAAACTTTCTTGAAAACAAACTAAAAGTATTTTAGGGATAGGTCCAGAATGGCTTCTTTGATATTGATTTTCATTGACAAAATCTAGAATTCTTCTGAGCCGTATACATTGAAGTAATCAAACTAATGGTATACAAGGTATAAGACAAATATTAGCAAGGGCAAGATAGGACAGGAGAAAGCATCTGATAATGAATACATTACACAGATGAAAAGGAGTTTTGATAAGGAACCAACAAAAGGAGATGAATGAAGAAAGTCAAAGAAATGTTCAAAAAAGGAAGGAGGAGCTATCAAATAAAGAAGATACCAGCATAGTGCAGAATTTCAGAGCTAATTGGATACTTTTGCATGTTACAACAGAAAGAAGGTAATTGGCTAACAACACTAACAAGATAGAACTTAAAAACTCTTTAACTTCTGCAGCCTATATGAAATACAGATTGGCCAAGTATTAATACTGCCAGTAAAAATATTAATACTGGTAGTTCAAATATTAATACAGATAGTCCTATTCCTGAATATTCAAGATCAATCTTAATAAAACACTGGCATATTAGATGATACCTATGATGATAGAGAAGGGGTGCAGAGGCAGACATAGTAACAACTTGGAGAATCACCATGAAAGTCATCATAATCTCCAGAACCAGAATTCCAATGATCAAACCTAAAGAACCAAATCATGGAGACCAAAAATTCAGCTACTCTAACAAGGAGGATGACCAAGATTTCTGAAGAACGTTCAATGGTCATTACATCAAAAAGCAAGGATAAACAAATCACACAGATTAATCAAAACTGCCTATTTGCCTATTTTCTCCTCACAAAAAGAAGCCAAGAAGTGATTCCAAAGCTTTGAACAGATCCAAGCTTGGATAAAAGGAATGCAAAGAAGCTTCTTCTTTCTGCAATTTAAAACTTCCAAAAGGTTTGGACTCTGTGGATCTTCCTAAATATTAAAGGGCTAAGGTGAAGGGTTTCATGCAGTTCCCCCTCCCTACACTGGGAACTACATGCCCTCAAGACCTGACTTATCCTTTGCTGGGTTAGATGATTCTGTCTATAAGACTAAAGTGAGTGAAACTGAAACTAGTATATCTAAGACTAGTAAGGATATTGTAGAAAAGCCTAAAACTGTTAGGCCTAGTGCTCCTATCATTGAAGATTGGGACACTGATAGTGATAATGATAGTGTGTTTAGACCTAAAACTGATCAGACAAAACCAAAGTTTACAAAAATCAATTTTGTCAAATCTGATGAGAATGTGAAATCTGTTAATAAGGAAAACACACATAAGCAAGTAGAGTATCCCAGGAAAAGTCAAAGTCCTAGGGGTAATAGAAGAAACTGGAATGGAATGATGACTCAGAAACTAGGGAATGGTTTTGAGTTTATAAAGAAAGCTTGTTTTGTATGTGGGAGTTTCAACCATTTAATCAAAGACTGTGATTTTCATGACAATAAAATGGTAGAAAAACCTGTGTTGAATAATAAGGGAAGGGTTACTGGTCAAAGGGAAATTAGACCAGTATGGAACAATGTTCAGAGGGTGAACCACCAAAATAAATTGACTCACCCACATCCTAAAAGGAATTTTGTTCCAACAGCAGTTGCAACAAAGTTAGGACAAGTACCAGTTAATGCTGCTAAGCAAAACTCTCCAAGAGCAGCAACATCAATTAGTACTGCCAGGCCTGTTAATACTGCTGCCCCTAAATCAAAAGTGAATGATGCATTACCCAAAACATATTCTTATTTTAAAGCACATTCACTAGTAAGAAGGGCTTTTAACTAAAAATCAGCAGCTAAAACCTATAATCTTAATGAAAAAGTTAAAACTGCTAGGGTTAACAATGTAACTACTGCTGGGCCAAAAGCAGTAGTTAGTGCTGCTGTGGGATATGGGGAAAATGTTGTTAAGTCCTCAGCATGCTGGATTTGGAGACCAACAGGAAATGTTATTGACCATACCTCCAAAGACAGTAGATCATACATGTTTAAAAGATTTGACTATGTTGATCTACAAGGCAGACTCAAGTCAGTAATGGCTTGGGTCTCCAAGAGAAACTAATTCTCTCATTTTAAGTGCATGGTAATCCATAATATACTTTACAGGATCAAGGAATTTTTGGCAGTGGATGCTCTAGGCATATGACTGGAAATAAGTCATTTCTTATAGATTATCAAGACGTTGATGGTGTATTTGTTGCATTTGCAGGAAGTCCTAAAGGATGTAAAATTAGTGGAAAAGGTAAAATTAGAATTTGGAAATTAGAGTTTGAAGATGTATACTTTGTAAAGGAACTTAAGTTTAACCTTTTCTCTGTCTCACAAATGTATGACAAGAAAAACAATGTTCTTTTCATTGAGACTGGATGTCTTGTTCTATCTCCTGACTTTAAGCTACTTGATGAAAGTCAAGTCTTGCTTGAAGTTTCCAAACAGAACATGTATAGTTTTGATCTAAAGAATGTTGTTCCTTTAGGAGGTTTGACTTGTTTATTTGCAGAGGCTACAATTGATGAGTCTAATTTATGGCATAGGAGGCTTGGTCATATAAACTTTAAAACTATGAACAAACTTGTGAAGGGAAACCTTATTAGCAGGTTTAACTTTCTGATTGCTAGCATTGGATTACTTAATCTTTGAAGTATTGTTTGAGGGGAGGTTAATTAAGATTAGATAAAAGGGAATGTATCATTAAGCAGAAGTGGGTGAAGGATCAGGAAATCCCACTGAACCCCAACACACATCCACAACTGTATCACTATCTAATCTTGAACCAATCACTATTCTATCACAATCTTAACTCAAAAAGACTCAAAAACCTTAGAAAGCCAAAAGGACCACTAAGATATCTCAGTCTAGTGGACATATTCCCATTGTAACAGATGAGACTGTCATTAAGGAGTGGGAAGATAGAATGGAAAGGGTTTCCACTACTGCTTCTAGCTTAGAAGCATAGCATAACAGTGGTAACATAAATAGGACTCAATCCGTGGAAACACTTAATGAGTCTTTTCCTCAGGGAGCTGATTCGGGTAGTGGTCCTAGGTGACAAGATACCATATTGGGGGGTGCAGAAGCTCAAACTAGGTTTGAGGCTACATCTAAACTGTCTAATGATCTACCTCTCTCAAGAGTTAACACACTTGGAAGTAGGGAGGACAACATGAAACTAAAGGAATTAATGAAATTTTGTACCAAACTGTCTGAAAGGGCTCTTGATTTGTGATATAAAAACAGATAGAGTTAATTGGTGAGAAAAAGAAATAAGAGATATTAAGAGATTAAAAACAGAAAAAGAGCTTGTAATAATCAAAATTGATGATGGAAATGCTTTTTGGAAAGAAATTAGGGTTAATACTGGTGTTTTAAAGTTAATGTTACTCAGCTTAAACTTAATGCTGCTAAGCTTAAGTTAATGCTGTTAGGATTAATTTACTGCTACCCGTATTAGTTTATGCTGCTAGGCATACACTTACTGCTGTTAGGCCTAAGTTAATGCTGTTAGGCATAACTTGCTACTGCTGGGTTAGTTAATACTATTAGGCTTAACTTAATGTTGCCAGTTCAAGTTAATGTTGTTGAGGATGATTTCATAAATACTTTGATTAAGGGTTTTAATCACTCATTCATTCGATTATACACTTTGTTATCCTCTCTAATCATAAACCCTAACTTAATTTTATCTTTAATCATCAAAACCCATCACAAAGTCGACCCTAAAGTTTGCTGAAACTCACAATTTGGTTGCGTTTTTGGAGAAACCCAAAGAAAGTAATGGGTTTGAGGAAATTATTGATTTTTTGAATACAAGCTCTGTCCAATATGCGTTAACAGTTAATCCCACCATTTATACTACCTGTATTGAACAGTTCTAGACATCTGCTAAGGCTAAGACAGTTAATGGGGAGTGTTAGATACAAGCCTTAGTAGACAAAAAGAAGGTAATCATTACTGAGACAAGTATAAGGAGTGATCTTAAGTTGGATGATGCTGAAGGAACAGATTGTCTACCTACTGCTACCATTTTTGTAGAATTGGAAAGAATAGGGTATGAAAATCTTACTTAGAAGCTTACATTCTATAAAGCTTATTTTTCATCCTACTGGAAATTCCTTATCCATACCATACGGCAATGCCTTAGTGCTAAGACTACATCCAAGTACATTTTTGACAATATGGTGAAGAACCTGGAGGGTGGGGTAAAATTTTTTATGTATCCAAGGTTTGTGCAAGTCTTCCTAGACAAACAAGTTGAGGGAATGTCCAGACATAAAGGAATTTATGTTATACCTTCCCACACCAAGAAGGTGTTTGCTAACATGAAGAGACCATGAAAGGGTTTTTCTAGAAAGGTCACACCTCTATTTGAAACAATGATGGTTCAAGATACTGAAGACATGGGTGAAGATTCAGCTGCTCATACTGATTCTCATTCCACACCCACTCATACTCAACCATCTTCATCTAAACCTCAAAAGAAAAATTCAAGAAGGAAACAGAGGAAGGACAGTGGTCCTATAGAGCCTATCCCTGATGAGGCTATCAATAAGGAGCATGTAGCTACCCCTTCCTATGATCCACCTCAAAGTGGTGAGGATAGAATGCAACTTACTGAATTGATGGATCTTTGTACCCAATTATAATCAAGAGTTCTTGCTCTGGAGTGCTAGATATGATAAATCAAAGGTAAAATGTTTCAAACTACATAAAATGGGACGATTTGCCACGAGAAAGCAGAAGTCTCTAGGAGTAAAGATAACAGAAATTGGAAACAAGTTAGTTAATCAAAGGCAGAAGGATTAAGATAACTTCTTGAAAGGCAATGTGTGATATAAATTGTGCTAAAAGGATTTGATTAGAGTGACATGCCAGAAGGAAAAAGTTCAAGCAAACATGGCCTCTCAGTGGCATACACAGATCTGAGGTAACAAATGAAAAATCTTGTTTGCAAAATTTATAATCCGCTCTAAAGAAACAGTATGAATCTTTCTTGTTAAAATTAGATGATACTAACGGTTTTTAAAGCTTCTACATACAATAGAGGTAGTAATACAATTTTAGAAGGGCAAATTCCTTAAATAAAAAGAATCTGAAGTCCTTTTTTCTAAGGAAATTGCTTTGCTTAAAAGAAGTGTAGGTCACAAAGATATCAAATGGGATTACTTACGCACTTGAAAAGTTAAGAAGACAAGTGAGCGGGTTTGAGTTTAAGATTGCAAAGTTTGAAAATCACAAAAGACTTATATTAAGTTGTTAGCAAGTCAGATAACTGACAAAAAAAGCAAAAAGGATTATTAGGGTTATTATGCAGTCCCCTCCGACCTCATCCCTTAGATTCTTATAGTACCAACACTTTAGACTTATCTAATTCCGGTCCAAGAAAAATTCAAACAACCTTAGAGAAATGAGTATTGGTTGCTATGGATTCACAGTGAAAAGCCAACCACTAATGTTAAATGGTTGTGATAATAGTCAGATAATCTAATGATAATACTTAATGACTCTTTTAAACAAACAACAAAAGACTGATTCTTAGGCTCTGTTAATCTCCACTAAGGTAGTAACAAAGATTGGAAAGAAAAGTTATTTCTGTCCTTCTAAATCAAGTTTAGGGAAGAAAACCTAAGAAAGCTAGAGAGAATAATTGATGCTCCAATCATTAGAAGATTTAGGTGTCATATGAGAGGATGATGTAGAGACAATCCTTAAGATTGGGAAAAGAAACGATTAACCTACTAGCCTCACAAAAAAGATTTTGTTAAAAAACCTAAAAAACCAGTTAGGAGAGGTCAGTTAGGTATGCAAGTGTACATGCCACAAAGACCTAGAGGAAACCAAAGGAATGGAATTGGTCAAAAATTCAATCAATTAGGATGTAACTGTTGTTATTCGAATAACAAGTCATGTTTTATAATCTGTGGAAGATTTAGATCACATTCATAATTCAACTGTCTCAAAGAACACAAACATAAGCTCCCAATAGACAGTCTTACATGATGACTGGCCTAGAAAACTATTAATACTAGTCAAGGCTTGTTAAATACTAGTTCGGTCCTGTGTAACCCGGCAGACCTTTTAGTACTGCTAGTCTTATTAATATTGTTCGACCTTCTTATACTGCTCATCAACAATTCAGGTGTCAAAATCAACAGTTCATGGCTAACCAATGACATATTCAAAAAAGATCAAAGCCAATCAACAGTTCACAATGCCCTTTTACAAGAGAAAGGATTAACAAAAAGGTCTTATAATCAAAATGTTAATACTGGTAGCAAATATGTTAAATAACTGTACAGGCAAAGAGGTTAATGCATGTTTAAGCAAAAGCCCCTCGGACATGTTGAGGGTTTGGAAACCCATCAAACCCATGGTGCAAAATCACTGGTTTTTCAAACAATATATTACATTGATGCACTGCGGCAGATCCAATGATCAGTAATGGCATGGGTCCTAAGAAAATAACTTGAATAGAGTTTTCTGTGCAGCAGTAATTCCACAACTAAATGAAAAAAGGCTTTGTTGATAGTGGATGCTCAAGGCACATGACTGGAAACATAGCCCATCTTTCAGATTTCAAAGACTTTGATGGAGGTTATGTTACTTTTGGTGGAGGAGCACATGGAGGCAGAATTACTGGTACAGGTACTATTAAAACTGGTAATCTGATTTGATGAGATGTATACTTTGTCAAAGAGTTTAAAGTTCAACATCTTTAGTGTCTCACCAGATGACTGTGACAAAAAGAGCTATGCTTCTATATACTGACTCTGAATGTCTTGACCTATCTCCTAATTTCTTAAGTTGCCTGATGAAAATTAATACTTCTTAAAATTCCTAGAACAGATAACATTACATTTTTGATACATAAAAACTAAGTTTCCTAATAGATACGTTAACTTGTCTAGTTTGCAACAAGCTACAACTGAAGAATCAATGCTCTGGCAATAAAGTGCTTGGTCATAATAAAATTTTAAAATAAAAAGAAACTGTCAAAGAAAATCTTGTAAGAGATTACATTTAAAAAGATATGATGAATGACCAAACTTGTGTTGCCCTGTCCTTAAAGGCAAGCAAACACAAGCCTTTATAAGACCAAGAGGCTTTAACCCATTACTAAGCCTTTGGAACTAATTGGATCAAACTTTTGTTATAAGTTTAGATGCATAAAAAGACACTGCTTAGTTAGTCACTGGTAGATAAGTATAATTTTCATGGTTTTTTTTTAAACAACTAAGGATGAACAAGTGATAATGGGGACAGGAGTTAATAATGGGGAAGAAAGGTTAAAAACAAGGTAAAAAATGAGTACTATAGTTATAAAAAACAAGGTGATTGGATGATTTCTGTGACGGGAGAAAGGTACTTAAAAAGAAATATAGTATAGCTAGACCTTCCTCAGGAAAATGGTGTAGCTGAAAGAAGAATAGGACACTCAATGAGGCTGCTAGAACAATGTAAGCTGACTCTAAGTTTACCTACCACATGTTTGGGCAGAAGCAATTTCTCTACTGCTTGCTAGTATAGGAAAATAGTGGTCTTAATAGTCGAACAGCCTCATAACACGCCTCCTTATGAACCTTTAGAGTTTTAAACCCAGTTTTATAGTCTTCATGAAACCTTTTGGATGTCCATGTTTACTATTCTCAATACCATTAGATAATTAGGGCAAGTTGATGTGAAAAGAGTGATGAAGGTTTCTTTTTTGTTGGATATTCCTTAATTAGCAAAGCTTTTAGGGTATACAACATTAAGACCCAGAAAAGTTCCAGGAAAACTTGCATATTGGGGTTCTTAGAAGAATAATCCAATCGGAAAGAAGGAATGGTCTCAAAGTGGCAATTAATCTTGAATCTCTAACTCAATCAGATGAATATATGTTACCAGTGTGTGCAGGAAAATCTTCTAATGATTTTGTAGGTATACAAAGGAGTTCTTCTTCTATCTAGTACAATCTCTCAATAAGATCAAGAATATTGGATTTAATGCCAAATATGAGAAGGATGCGCCTTAATTTGTGATGCATCACCAAAAACCAATTTATAGAAGCTCAAATAGAAGATAAAGATGAGTTACATGATGAAGATGATGCTATAGAAGAGTCTCATGATGGTAGAAATCTTAAGGCAAATGGTACTGCTGATCTACAAGTTAATACTGCCAGACCTGATATTAATACTGGTAGTAGAGAAGTTAGTACTGCTCTCCCTGAAGTTAATACTGCTACTCCTAAAGACTGGGTAGGACAATCCATAGCACTGAAGACTCGACATGTGGAGGACCAAAAAATGAATTGGGAAAATTCCTCAATCTTATGAAGTCCCTACACAAGATCCTCACATAAGAATTCCACAAAGTAATACCCCATGAAGCATTAAATGGTATGTGCAGTCATCTGTTCAGACTAGAAGGATGAAAACTTTCTTACTCTAAAAAAGGATTTCTAAGTGCTATATATGAAGGGAAGACTCATCAGGATCTTCATACATGTCTTTTTGTTTGTTTCCTCTCTCAGGAAGAACCAAAAAGAGTTTCTTAAGATTTTAGAGATCCAACATGGGTAGAAGCAATGTAGGATAAACTTCTTCAGTTCAAACTGCAAAAGGTCTAGATTCTTGTAGATTTACCTAACGTCTAGATTAATTGCGGTACAAAAGGGTATACAGAAACAAGAAAGAATGAAAGGGGGATTGTCATCAGAACAAAGAAAGACATGTTGCTCAATGACATACTCAAGAAGAGGTAAGACTATAATGAGATCTTTGCACTGTGGCTAGAAATTGATGCCATCAGGCTGTTCCTAAAGCTTAGTGCTCTTATAATGGGATTTATGGTCTTTTACTATGATGGATGTCAAAAAGTGCTTTCCCTGTATGGTCAACTGAAGAGTAGTATATTAATGTCAACCTCCAGTTTTGAAGCACCTGACCAACCAATAAAGTCGTATATGTTAGTGCGAAAGCATTATATTGCCTGCATCAAGCAACCCAGAGCTTGGTATGACACTTTGGCAAAGTAATCACTTGTGCAAGGATTTTGAAAGAGTAAAGATTGACCCAAACATCAAGAGACATTAGGAACAATATCCTTGATTGTACAAATCTAGTGGAATGACATTAACTTTGTATCTACAAAGAAGGAATTATGATGATGAGTTTGAGAAGCCTTAAAAAGGATAAAGTTTCAAATGAAGTTCTATGGTTAGACTCAACCTTCTATTGGATTACAAAGTCCAACAGAAAAAGATAAGGAATTTTATCAGTCAAGAAAAGAATATGTCCATGATAATTTAGAGAACGTTCAACTACTCCAATGTGAAGTCTACTGCCTCTACTCCAACAGATTTGGAAAAGCCTTTGGGTCAGAGGAGATGCTTCTGTAAGTTATGAACACATCTTTATAGAACTATAATAGGGACTTCTTTATTGTACCCTTACAACATCCAGACAATATCATGATTGTAGTGGTGTACATTGTGCAAGGTTTCACAGGTTTCTCCCAAGTCTTCCCAACTCTAGCTGTTAAGAGAATCATTTAGATACCTTAAAGGGAAAAACCATTCATTTAAGGCCTTTGTATGCTAAAGATTCTCCATTGGAA
Organism: Tanacetum coccineum; assembly: GCA_026074375.1. NCBI lineage: Eukaryota > Viridiplantae > Streptophyta > Magnoliopsida > Asterales > Asteraceae > Tanacetum > Tanacetum coccineum. The sequence goes on along the minus strand of BQNB010047770.1, from coordinate 29,750 downwards.
ATTAGTTGCTTACACTGACAGTGACTATGCCCTGGGAGCTACACAAGAAGGAAGATCAACAACGTGGTAGGGTGTTCCGGTTTTTGAAATAGGCCCAATCTTCTTGGCAATGCAAGAAACAAACTATAGTTGCCCACTGTCGTACAACTGATGCTTAATAAGTTGCTTGCTGCAGAGTTTGCTATGGACAGTATTTCTCTGGATACCAAAACAAACTGCGGACTATTGGTATAATTTTATGAATTACTGTTATTTATATTGAAAAAAATAGTACTAATCGCAAAAATAGAAAATCCTGTACAACATTCTAAAAACAAAACCTATAGAGATTAGGCATCATTTTATAAAGACCGGCAATGTAAAAATTGATTCAAAAGTTTAAAAATTGACACTGAACAAAATGTAGCAGATCTTCTTACAAAAGGTTTTTGCGATGCTGGTAGATTTTCAGTACTTGGTCTTAAGTATAAGGAATGACTCAATCCCTAAATCCCAAATCTCATGGTTTAGAATCTTGCTAGGTTTGTTAAATGTTAGACTGTAAGTCTTTGTAAATTAATACTGCTAGTTTATAATTAGTACTGCTAGTCTTTTATATTTTAAAAACTGTTAGTCAAAACGTACTTATAGTTATTACTTCTAGTTAATTTCTATGTCTCATAATTAATCAAGTAAGTGCCATTTAATACTGCTAAACAAGAAAAATGGTTAGATTATGTTATCTTTGGTCTGATCTAACTCTTATCAGGATAAGACAATAGAAGTGTGAAATTGTTACTCAATATTTCATTATATTGAGGGGAGTAATGTTGTTTGTTCTCAAGTGTTGGTTATTAAATACACACACACAACAAATGGTCCATCATACCCCAAGTCTCATAGACCAACAAAGCAATTGACTAGTCCCAGAAGCAAACAGCTCCTGGTAAAGACTTCTCAAATCCGTATGATAGTTGATAGTATTATTCTCAAAACCATATGGACAACAATGCACCAATGGTTTTACAAATGAAGCATTGGCTAGTCCAAACAAAACGCTATTTGTAAAGACTAATCAAATCCTTAATGGCTGGAGTTAGTTATTGCTAAAACTAACATTGTGTGAATTGTGACAAAAAAAGAATAGCAGAGAATTGGTGAGCTTAAAAACAGAAAGAGAGATGTGTGAAACAAACAGAACAAAGTGAAATGGACCAAAATAATTGAGAGATTAAATGTGAGCCTTAAAAAACAAGAAAGACAGATATTGTGTGAAGTTATATTGAGTAATACAGAACTTGGAGTTTGTACTGCATTGGGGATGGAGAAAGTTATATAACTGCTTTATTGACACGTAGGCTTATTTTAGTAACTGCTTAGACCAAATTTAGTACTGCTGTATACCGTTAGTACGGATTGTGCTCAAACAAATTTTTCATCTAATTAATAGAGCCGTTTGAAATCTATCTGCCAAAATCCTAGTGATGAAAGTGGTTTGAATCAATTGAACTTTCGTGATCCATACTATATAAATATGTTTTAATTTAATCACGAATAAACTCAAATTTCTTCTAAAGTCCGGCGCCGATAACCATATCTATATGTTTTCTCCTATTTAATCACAATTAACTTTCCCAGCCTTCAAAAAGTTCTATTCCACGATCATAATTCGCCACTTCGCTTACCCACAACACCCACTCATGAAAAAATCAGACACGGAGGTTGATGTTAGTATTTGCTAAACTGTGAATTTAGAGCGATAGCGCGAGCACTAACCATGGTACGTTTAGAGAAATCACAGGCGTGGCAGTTTCATCCAAGTCAACAATTTCCGAATGCGAAATTCACATTTGCTATGCCTCACAAAGAAGCCAAGCTGTTTACAATTTCTTTTATCAAAACAGTTTTGGAGGTCTGCTGAAGCTTCTACTGATGATAATGGAGACGTTCAGATTACTGCTACCATTGATGGTCACTCAATGTCTATCGACGAGAAAGAGCGGGGGGGGGGGGGGGGGGGGGGAGGGGGGGGGGGTGTGTTGAGGAGAACTTTAAGATGACATCTCAAGTTGGATGATCAAGATTGTATTAATTCTATTCCCAACTCGGAGATTTTTGAGCAATTGGCACGTATGGGATATCACACGGATTCAGATAAGTTAACTTTTCAAAAGGGTACTTTTTCACCTCAATGGAGGTTTCATATTCACACAAGTTATAAATATTCTTCATTTCGCTTAGCCCAAAGAAAGACTAGCTTGTGATCAGTTTAGTAGTAACATTGCCACTGGTTGTTATCGGTTTAGCTACCCAAATAGAGAAATTTAATTTTTTCTAGGATATTTTTGCTAGCATAGTGTCCCAACATTTCTAGCCTCCATAAGTTTTTAATGTACCCTAGGTTCATTCAAATATGCCTAGATATGCAGAGGAACCATCTTCAACAACACTCAAGAACATATCATGTACCCTCTCTTAGCAACAAAGTTTTTAACAACATGAAGAGGCCTACAAAGGGATATTCAGGCCAGGAAGTTGCTCTATTCCCTACTATGCTAGATGTTACTGAAACCTTCCCACTTCTCCTTCAAGAATCACATCTTCCCCTTTACCCTCACCTTCACCTTCACCTCAACACTCACCTGAACCTTCACCTCAACACTCACTTGAACATACCACTGCTGCACCAACACAACCATCACCAACACAACCATCACCTAGAGCAAAACACCATTTTCCTACACCCTATGACTTACCTCTCCATGCTGTTCACTCACATGGAAGTGATGAGGGTAGCTTGAAACTTCATGAATTAACGAATTGGTTACCAAACTTTCCTGACAGGTGATTGAGTATATGGAGGATGACTCAGATGAAGACCAAGAAAACCTAGCAGTTCTGCCATTTACTAAGCTCATACTCAGGTCAAGAAGCTATGAGTCTCAAATCAAGACGTTAAAACAAAGGAGAAAAAGCGTAGATTGTTCATTCAGATGGTGAAGACATTGAAGATGATTCTTCCAAACAGGGGAGGAAATTATCTGATGCATAAGTTTAAGAGAAAGCAAGTACTGAAACTGAACCATTTATTCAAGAAGTGACTCCAACTAAAGTCATTCAAGATTAAGGAAGCAGTGAGAAAGGGTCTGCTGAAGTTAGTTCTGCTGGTGCAACAAAAGGTACTGCTAGTAAAGTTCCAGTAGTTAGTACTGCTGAGGAAGATATTAGTACTGCTAGAAGAACTGTTACTTATACAAGAAGGAGTGCAGAGAAAAGGTCAAGACAAGACAAGGGAAAATCAATAATGATAGAGTCTGAGCCCAAGAAAAAATCTAAGAAGGAGCTTGAACAAGAAAGGTTAAGTTTTGCTGAAGCCATCAGACTAGAAGAACAAATGAATGAAGAGCAAAGGGCACATATTGCAAGAGATGAAGAGATTGCTAGACAGTGGAATAAAGAGGAAAGACAAAGAGCTATGGCTGAAGCCAAGTCTACTAAGAAGATAGATTGGAATGATCCTTCAGTCATAAGGTATCATGCTCTAAAGATGAAGCTAAAGACAGTTGCCCAAGCAAGGAGAAATATGATCAAATACTTAAAGAATCAGGGGAACACAGATTAGTGCTTCAAGGGAATGTCTTACAATGAGATTAGGCAATATTTGAAAAGGTTTTGATTTAAACCGAACACATGAGCTAGGATCATGGAAGAAAAAAGATTAAGTCTACTGAAAAGAATTATAGAAAAAGAAGCAGATACAAACAAAAAGAAATGAAAAGAAGTTGTTAAAGACCTGGAGCAAAAAGAAAATAAAGTGCTCTTCCTATAAAGAGAAGGATTGATTAAAATAAAGTTGGAAAAGAATGCTGAGAAGGAAGAACTCAAAGGGTTTTTAGATATATTCCAAGAGAAGATGTTGCAGAAGATGTTGAATCTCTCTCAACAAAGTATCCAATTGTGGATTGGAAGACTTACACTTTGACAGAAAATTTCATGTATTATCAAATCTTCAGAGGAGATGGCAGGTCCAAGAACTACAAGGTTTTGAGTGAGATGCTTGAAGACTTTAATAGACAAGATGTAGAGGAGTTGTACAGATTAGTCAAAGAAAGGTATAGTGCTTCAAGACCTGAAGGATATGATTTGATGCTTTGGGGAGATCTGCACACTTTATTTGAGCCTGATGAAGAAGATGAAATATGGAAGAATCAACATGAATATAATGTGATAAGCTAGAGTTTATATGATTTTTTGTGGTATTCACATTTTACTGATGCAGAATGGTATAGCCATACATATGCTGACAGATAAGAAATACCCTCTAAGTCAAAAGATGATAACAAAGATGTTGAATAAAAGATTGGAGGTTGATCATGAGAGTTCACAGCCTTTGAACTTCTAAGGTTTATAAGATCTCAAGTGCAGAAGTAGCAGAGTGTTTGAAAGAATCATCATGAGAAGTCTAGAAGATTTAATCTAGAATAAACTTGGGATTTGAAGATAAATCACAAGTTTAGGGGAGGATTGTTGGGAATAAATCTTCACAAGAGTTAATACTGCCAAGGTATAACTAACAGTACTAATGGAGTTAGTACTGCCAGTACATACTTAGTACTGCCAGAGTTAGTTAATACTGCTAGAAGAATGATTAATACTGCTGATGGTCAAAGCTGCTGACTTGGAAGATAAGGATGCATGGAGATAAATAAGGAATGTATATCTTTTATATTTTATTTAACACCCCCAAATTGGGTCGCAGCGGAATAAGGGTCCGGGGCGTGTTACCTCATAGATCAATAACACAAGATATATATAGAACGACCAAAAAGTCGTTTTAAAACTGATACATTGGATTTAACAAATATTTGATACAAATAGCCCGAAGCTTTAACTTGATCCTGATTATTATTACAAAGATACTGGTTTACAACATAAAACGACCATATCTTTAGCATGACTTCCCAAAACAAAATCACCAATGTATCCTTAGCACCTTATGCTTACTGATCTCCTGAAAAACATTGCTTAAAAACGTCAACAATAATGTTGGTGAATTCATAGGTTTGATAAATCATAATATGCAGGACCGCAAGACTTTTCCCGTGATAATGCAACACATGCACGCATCACAAAACTAGATTACATTTACACTAAGCTCATGACACTGAAGCTCGACAGTCTTGTTCGCATAATATTGCTACTCAGCCCGCAATGATGTTTTAACCCGAAACATCTAAAATTCGACATGCTATAACGTTCGTTCTCGGTGATAGCTAGTCACCCGAACGGGGAGGTCGTTTCCCGAATAGATCTATTAAATAACATTCGCGCTCACATAATGTAATTCCCAACTACATCTATGCAATTGACAGTTCATGATAATGGGCTTAATTGAAATCATAAAAATGTGGGGCTATGAACTCACCTTGAGTTCTGATAATCCAAATATCGCAGATAACGCGTCACGTAAAAGATCGAATGCAACCTAAATTATCATAGGTCGTATAAGTACCATGTACTTCGATTAACTAACATCATATACAGGTCTATGTTAGTCGCATCATACTATCGTTCGGGCTATCATAATTAAGAGGAGCAGCACACCAACGACGAAATGCCTCACTACGTCGTGGTGCTCTCCTCGGAGGGTAACACAATCTAGGTGATACATCTCTAGTCAAAGATCCAAAATGAGCCTGATCTGATACATCCAAACCCAAAGAATGAACTGGCGAAGAATCCGAAGATGAACTAGAAGAAGATGAGCGGTAATGTAACACCTCCAAAAATGTATCGCATCAGAAATATGTTTGAGGGCGTTACTTAATAATACAACAACACAAGCTACAAGAGAACGACCTCTAAAGGTGTCGTTTGAAAAGTAATCTCGTTGACTTTCTTGAAATTGATATAACATTTGTCCCGTAATTGCTTCACAATGAAAAGCTTGAAAGTAATACAACGAGATTTGATCATTTGTATATAAGTAGAAATCCAT
>BQNB010047770.1:0-23653 GCA_026074375.1 Tanacetum coccineum | reverse complement strand
TTCCTATATCTTGATTGTTGTACTTTGACGTAGCACCCCAATGTTACCATTCCGCTGCATATCAGATTTTGGGGGTGTTACACCCTCCGAGACCCGGGTTCTAATTGAGATTGTTTTCTAAGAAATACTAAATACGTTTCTTTTATTGTACTCGTGACACATAGATTTCAATATAGCTAATGCTTAGTTTATACAATTAATACTTCACCGTTGCGTTTATAGTTAAGTGCTGATCATGTATTTGTTCAATTATTTTTGTGTGTTGAATCATGGTGCCAAAAGACCTAGTGGCATTTACTATTAGCCGGCATTTACTATTAGCCTACTGTGTGTAATGTACTGAACGCATACCTTTTTGCCATTTCATTCTAGTTCAGTAAACAGTAAATTTAGTTCAGTGCCAGAAATAAGAACTTAGCACCTGTCTCACACTTACATGAGTAATAATAATTTGACACATTGGGATTTTACAGCTTAAATTCTCGAAACTAGAACGAACTTGTGTTCCTGTGTTGTTGCAGATGGTATCGCTAGCCATTTTTTTTTTGGGGGTTTTCGGGGAAATTTTTTACTATTAATGCCTACAAAAACAACATATCCGAAGAGTAGATTATTATGGGTGTTACTTTTTCTACATTTAGAATTGGATACCTTGTGTTAGGTCTGTGAGATATTCTTAGGGCGATTTATGTTTCGTTCAGCTTTCATATCATCAAATAGCAACTTGTTTTGTTTATGTGCAGGAAAGGGTTACTAATGTTGTAATTTCTTAAATACAGGATGTGCTCGCACAATTAATGTGGTTCTCACATAATAGCACTAGAGCTCTCTGTGTCCTGTCAGCTAATGGTGCCGTATCTAATGTGACACTTCGGCAATCAGCAACATCTGGTGGAACCGTAACATATGAGGTTTGTCTTGGTGTTTGTTAGATGTGGACAAATGTGTTGAGTCAGGCAGGTTGAGTAACCGACCAAAACGGGTTCAGCTAAAAACATATGTCTGAAGTGTGGGTCGAAATGGGTTGGGCCATTCACAAACACATTTTGTATCCACTTAACTGAATTTGAGAACCAAATAATGTGCTAAGTATGACGACAAATACTTTATTGTTGCAAAAGTAATCTTAACTTTTTTAAATTCAGATTTATGAGGTTTTTGTTCATCTGATAACCCTTTGGTTGGCTTTAACTCAGCTGACCCATTTCCCTTTTAGTTAAATCGTTCAGCTCAACCAATCTGAACAGTTAAAAGAATTTGTGTTTACCCAAATTCATCTATTTACAATTATATCTGGTCTCTTGTAAACAAAATTCAACGGTTTCTGTAAACAAAATTCAGTTAAGGGAATGTGCGGTTCATTATATTTAGCATCTAAGATATATACTTATATGTGTGTTGTTAATGCAGGGACGATTTGAGATCCTCTCTCTTTCAGGATCATTTATGGTGTCTGAGGTAGCCGGTCAATGTAGTAGAACATGTGGGTTAAGTATGGCTCTGTCTGGTCCAGATGGTCGGGTTTTAGGTGGTAACGTGGCTGGGCTCCTAATTGTTGCATCACCGGTTTAGGTTTGTATTCGTTTCGGCCTCTAGCCAAAATAACAATGAGATCATTTACTATTTTGAGTCGCCTATTTTGGATCCATATTTTTTTCGATGAGTGGATCTTGAGTTCTGTTTTTTCTCTGACCAGTGAAATGGGTTGAGTTAAATAAAGATTTAGATAGAAAGGAAAGAGGTCATATGGGTCGGAAGCCGTCTGAAGTGTATCCAAATGCATAAAACCTTGTATATTTCTTATTAAAGGATTCTAAATAGTTATTATTATAATACAGATCTTTTTAATCTTAATTCTTATGCTTATCATCTATAAAGTAAAAATAGTAAGTTTGGCTGGTGTTGCCTAAACCTAAACTGTTTTTTGACACCACACTAAAAGTTACCATTTTAATCATTACACATATGCAACTTATTTCATTTCAAAGATTTAATAAAATAGTGTTACAATGGGCCTAATTTATATTTGGGTCTAGCTCTTATAGCTGTGTGCGAAACATTTTTATGTAGTTACTTTTACCATGACAGCTTACTTTTTTTTTGGTAATGTTGCAGGTAATTGTTGGTAGCTTTGTTCCTTCAAGTGAGAAACAAACAAAAACTGTAGGTAATAACGAGGTAGAAGTGGTAAACGCTCCAGCGAGTGAGTCTTCCGGAGGAGGGCTCAGCAGCCCTCTTGATCACAGCAACAATAGCAATCCACAAGCTATGGCCAATATGCCTTGGAAATTAACCCCGGATCATCCTGTTGTATGCAAACGAACCCTCCTCTATTAGGTTATTTATTTATGTATTCTTATTGTCATTTTTTTAGTCCTTTAGTTTATAAACTTATTGTGTAAGCATAGTAACATGGCCAAAGAGTTTGTGGGTGGTGAGCCTTTGCTTTAGAGTTTGTCATAATGTATTACTGTAGGAATGGCCTATGGGATCTTGACCTTTAACAGGGCTTTTTAGCTTAATAATGGTTTAGAATCAGTAATTGGCTCAATAATAAGATGTCTGAGTTATTTATATTTCTACTTAATAGTTTGTACAAGTCATTCCTACCATGATGATTTGTCTATGCATATGGTTGTGTATGATACATAGTAGAGAAATGCTATTTCCTTTTACTTTTATTCCTACTCACATGATTTTGACAAGTGTCAGAATTAACGGTTTCGATGCACAAAGAGAGAATAAGTGGAGAAAAAAATATACGAGTATAATATTATTATGTGTGTATGAGGATATGTAGGAATATAATGTAGAAGGATATAGCAAAGTATTGAGAAATTCTTCAATCACCTCATATATGAATCTCACATCATGACATAACCATCGACTCAAAGAAATGCTAGGTTTATATTGGACAATGCTTCCAATTAAAATGATGCATTATGAAAAATAATGGCCTCTGGTTACGGCTTGCAGGCAAAGTGGACATTTCCATGTTGGCAGGGGCGTCCACGTTACAGAAACCATTTAAGAAATGTCCACATTACAGGCAAAGTGGACATTACCATGTTGGCAAAGTGGATATTTGTGATAAAACCAACGGTTGAATATCTCGAGATACAGAAAAACGTTAGAAAAACGTTAATCTCTCACGAAAGGCAACATGCATATCCGAAATGTTTACCTATGTGGATTAAATATAATATAGGTCTCTCCTACAGAAATGTATCCATTAGAGCTTATGGTATGTGGGCATTATATATATACACATTGAGTGACAAATCCACTGTCGTTTTGACAGTGGGCCACAGTGTTACAGTAACGGGCTCTCATTTTGAGCCAGCCCGATTTTGATTTTTTTAAATTTGTATGCACAAAGTAGGAGGAAAAAAAAAATTATTACAAAAAGTTTCGATATTTTTATTCAAGATAAAAAAAAAACCCAGCGAAAACATCTTGATACCTAATAACTTTAAAATTATGATATGGTACAACGTAAAACCCATTCCATTATAGTTAAAAAAATAAGTAAAATTTTCCCTAATTCACGATCCTACGGTATGATAAAAAAATATATTATTAGTAGCGATTGGTAAGAATTACAAAGTTATTAATAATATACACATTTGTCGACAAACTAGCCTAAAATTCGCATAAAATGTGGTCCAAAGTAAAAAAAAAAACTAGCCCAAAATTAGCTTGAAATGGCTCAAAGTAAAAAAAAAATACAAAACGGTCCCTCAACTTTTAACTATTTACGATTTTCTTACACAAAAAATCCCGTAAAAAAATTAACAAAAAAACACGTCAAGTTTTTATTCTTCACAACTTTTTTACATTCATCGGCCCAAAAAAAAATATCGAACCGTCCCAAAAAAAGAAAATATTCGGGAAAAATTTAACCCGTCCCAACGCAAAAAAAAATTTTCCCGAATCGTACAAAAAAAGGAAATATCCGGGAAAAAATTAGCCAAAAAAAAACTCAAAAATAGCCTAAAATCTGACACAAAGTAAAAAAAAATACAAAACGGACCATCACCTTTTAATTATTTACGATTTTCTTACACAAAAATTCCCATAAAAAAATTTACAAAATCGTCCCCAAAAAAGAAAATATTCGGGAAAAAACTAGCCCGTCCCAACGCAAATTTTTTTTCCCCGAATCATAAAAAAAGGAAAATATTAAAAATTAGCCCCGCCAAAAAAAAAACCCCCGAAACGTAAAAAAAAAATATTCCGGAAAAAATTAGCCCCGCCGCAACGCGCGGGTTCTTTTGCTTGTTTGTTGTCATTTGTTAACGTACTGCTTGATTATTCGTTGTTTCGTCAAAACACCCTCTGTGTTCCACCACAAACAACAAGTTTTCACCTTTTTGTTTCTTCTTTTCATAGAAACTACATGTGGAGTTGATATATTTGATTAAGAAAAGCTCAGTGATCATGATAGAAACATAAACCGAAGAAAACCGGTTTAGCAGTGATAAGAAAAAGTAAATTGACGTTGACGTGGTGGTGGGGGTGAATGATAGATAAACTCAAGCATACACGCTTAATGCTCTTACTTTGAATTACTAACCACTTCATAACAATATTGTATGAATATGTTATTAACGGGTGTAACATGCGAATGCAATCGTGTTTTTCTACCTCTAAAAAAAGGTGTAAATGCAACCGTTTTGGTGTGAGCATTAGTGCCACCTAGATAATACGGGTGGGCTTGACACTTCATATCACGTGTCCAACAGTCTACGTGGACATTTGTAGATCACAATTAATTTAAAAAAGAATGATACATTTACAAAGGGTTTACAAAACAATATTCACACAATGACTTGTTAAATGTTGTGGTGAATCATATTGCGTCGTTATTCATCTTTAATTTTTTTTACCTTTCATATATAGTTGTCAATAGGGACGGAGCCAGGACCAAATATGACCGGGTGAACAATTTTTTTTTGAACCGTAATATAATAGAGTTAAAAAGTGAATTAAAACGAATATTTCATTAAAACGATAAGACTAGAAACACATTTCGATTGACTGGGTGCATTTATGATACATTTGGAAAAAAATCGTTTTTAAAAAAAAATTAACACTTCATCGAAAAAATCCATAAGTGTCCCGGGAACACCCCCTGGCTCCGTCCATGGTTGTCAACTCATTGTGTGGATATTATTTTGTAAATCTTTTGTGAGTAACATTTCTCTACTTTAAATGGACATCACCCACAAATATAGTAATCATATGTAGTGTATGTTTGGCAGACGGGTTTATGAAGGCTTGGGCTTTTAAAATAAATCGGTTTATAAAAGCCTCGTTTGTCATGCATGCTTATGAAAAGGCTTATTATAAGTTATAAGTCTTCATAAGCCCAACCCCATTAAGAGGGGCTTATAGTTAGTCAAATTACTTAAATACCCTTCAAAATATAATGTATTATTATGTAAAAGCTGAAAATATATGTAATTTGTGATTTTAATTTTATGTAGTTTTATGCGATTTTACATTAATAAGCTTCAGCTCGAACTAATTCGCCAAACAGCTTTATAAAAAAATAAGCTCCAGCTTTCGACTTATAATATAAACCCCTCCTCATCCCCATCTCTAGCCCCAACCCTAGCTTCAGCGCCGGCCTATTGCGCCAAACATACCCGTAATAAGGATTTTACAAAACTATTTATCAGATAGATTCATATTCGAATGTGGATGAGCGGATCATAGTGTTAGTGCAAATATTACGATATTAATCTATATGATCTCTTTATGTTTTGGTGATGACAAACATGTAACTTGTAGTACGTAACGTAAAGTGCGCAAGTTACTCGTTTACACAAATCATCAATGCATACATGCATCAACATCTCTCGACGTCTCAAGTATGCATCAAGACGGACATTGGTTTACACCCGACGTAAATCACATAAGGTATGTACAAACAAGCATTAAACTTGTAGGATGATCAAAGAAATAAGTTTTTGTCTTAAATGTTACATTTTTAATAAATATACAAAATTACTTTTTAATAAAAGAAAATGTTTTATTTATATAATAAAATTTGAATCTGGTTTTTCGCCCAAAATAGAAGCTTCTATACCAGATACAACATTCCCCACAAAAAGACAAAAACAGGAGCGTACTCTAGCGGCGACCCCCTTATAGGCCTGGCGCCCCCCAGATATATCTGGGACCGCCAACAACTAGTCGTTGGAAATACTGTCTATAAATACTGCACTATTTTTGGCAGAAAAATAACCCTTTTGCACTTTTTTTTCCAGTTCTTTCTCTCTCTAGATCTCACTAAATCTTTGATCATATAACTTGTTTAATCTTGTTTAAATGTGATCCAATTTTCTATCCTTTCCTTCTTCCCTCAAGTGCAAGAGAAGAACTTTCGTCATCGTCAAGATACGAAGTTATGTAGTCTAGTTTAGTTCATTTGTAACACTTGTTACATATAGATCGAGTCCGTATCTTTCATTCTTGTGTAGTTGTGTAGATCCGGATAGTGTATAAATCCGTAAGTGTTGATGGTGTGTCGGTTAGTATTTTAGTCCTCAAAATACAAGTGTGGGTGGTAGATTGGTTCTAGCTAAGATTAGGACTTGACATTTAGCTTAGTGTCGGAAAATAATGTAAGCGACGTGGTTTATGTGTTTAGGCCATAAAACACAAGGTTTGTTATGTTGGGCCATAAAACATAACGGGTTTGGTTGTACCCGAAGAAGAACTCGACATCTAGCTTAGTGTCGGAAAATAATGTAAGCAACTTGTATGGTTTTCTCCGCCGAGAAAGGAGCTTGTTCACTAGTGAAGTAACTCTCGAGTTGGGTACTCGGGGAGTGGAGTAGGGCGAAGAGGAGCTTCGTGACCGAACCACTATAAACCATCGTGTCCGGTTTGCATTTCCTTTTACTTATCTCTTTATGCTTATATTTGCATTTACCGCTTTAGATATGCATGATATAGATGATTGTGTGACTAGTAGTTTATATTGTTATGATTATATTTGTGTCATGAATATTGTGTTTATGGTTATGTCATTGGACATGCTTTATTACCATATGTATAGTTATTGTAGAACTAGTATTAACACTCTTCATATTGTGTCACCATTGATCGGGTATTTGATACAAAAGATTTAAAGTTTTTAATTAAAAACGTATTCATTCCCCTCTACGGTTTCCACAATTGGTATCAGGAGCCACGTCTGCCAGTAGAAGAGTGATGTAATATTTGATCTTTAAGTTTTTAAAAGGAAACGTATTCCCCCCCTTTACGGTTTCCACAATTGGTATCAGAGCCACGTCGCTCTAGTTTTCAAAACAAATGGTTTTTAAAATAGAGTACGATCCATGTATCAAATTACCCATGAAGGGGGATTAAATATGAAAAGTGTTTTGTTGCTTGATTCGTACTAGTAGTTGTTGTTAATTATACCTCGTAACTGCTTGAATGAACATATTATCAAAAGCTTGAAAGTGTTAAGATACGTCTTTGTAAGCCCTAGGAATAAAAATGATGTCTAAAACACGTGCTTTATGTGTTGGAACAACTCCTTGAAGTCCTACGTCCCTACATTAAGTTACCAAATGATTTTATATGAAAAAAGTATTTTTGGGTCTGGTGGCGGTCCCATAAATATCCGGGCGGCCCCCTAATATATCTGGGGGTTCGCTCACCTTTATGGGGGGCGCCTGTCTGTTTCGTCAGTTTTTGGCAAACTTCGAAAAATCATATAAAATCAACTGTAAGTCCGTAGAAGTCATGCAACCGTCATTTCAAAGATAATTGAGTTCTAGTTTCATTTAAAATATTCTAAGTCTTTATTCTTAAATTAAATTAGTCAGAAATGCAAAAATATACATAGTGTCAAAACTTATATGTTTCGTTTGACGTATAAAACTTGTAGTTTACCTTTTTCTTTCAAGTCGAAGCATTTCTAGGCAACTTATCCTTGAAAACATTGATCTATGGAATAATTTTAAAAAAATGGGGAGGAAACTATTTTGTTTTCAATAAAATCAAAGCTATGTATACATTTTTATTATCTAATAACAAAAACGACGTACGATATCCTTATGTGAATGCTTGATGATTATGTGCTGTTTAACTCTTGTTTCAACTTGATTAATAGATATTAATATGATACATTAATATTTGTAATTGAGCTAATTGTAAATCTAACACTTGTGCATGTATGCTTTTTGTATGTTATATGTTTTCCGTATTATGCCTAAATAGGAATTACGTTAGTGTAATTTCTTGCGTTAAGTTGCAAATAAAAAAAAAAAAAAAAATTGTTTTGTGCATTGCATTATAGCATAGATCAATATATTTACAGTGTTACATACAACATCTTGTAGATTATTTTTGAGTGTAGTAACCACATTTAGAAACAAGAGTTAAATAGTTTGCCAAGTGTCGTGGAAAAATAATGCCCGAAGATCATATGTTAAAATCCGTCACTAGAACTATTTCCAACACATTAACTAATCTTTCAACAAGATGTCTAAATTCTTTTCATCGTCTTGCTTTGTCTTGACCTCGAGTTGGGCTTGGTTAGTTAAACAAAAGAAAATTTCATATTAATACATTATGTATTAAGTAAAAGAAATTGTATTTTTTTTTTTTTTTGTTGTTAAAACTTTGCTTGTGCTTGCATTGTTTCTAACACACACACACTACATAATATTATTTTTTTATAAAGTTAGTGTTTTACAAAGATGTGTGTTGTATTAAACAGTGGTTAGAAAAATCAGTTCATACACTAATAAATGTCAAAAACTATGCATACTAATGCATAACAACAAAATAGTTTTTCGCACAAGCAAAACATTTGTCAATCTGAAGTAAGAAATTAATCTTGTCTTATTCATCAACATCACACTTACAATCAGTCTAGGATTAATGGAACACACTTGAAAACCTTTATTTATCTTTTTTTTAAAAGAGTGTTCGTGAGGGTCAAGAAAGATTTCGAATATATATCAACTCATTATTCAAACTATTATTGATATTATTATCGAATCTATTGACAAGTTTTCGAGTATGAACAAGAAATCAGATTCTTATTTGTCTAGCTTTAAGATTATATAAAAATATAACAAGAGATATTATCTTACAACCTACATACTCATCACACTCGATTGATTGAAAATAAAGACATCCCTTTCCTATACGATAAGAATTGCATGGCTCATAACTCACACTTGGGTAGATGATGTATATTGAGTCTATTGTTCAATGGTTGTGTTCTAAATTTTGGCAAATAATGCATAAATTACACTATGAAGTAGATTTGACGACTTGAAATTCCATCCGGAAATACTCAAGTATTTACCCTTGGAATGCAATTGGTAAAGTCGTTGTTTCAAAAAGCCAAACATGAGCAAATGCACAACATATGTAACTTTGCTCAAACAATTCAAAAGCACAACTCAAAACCCAAACTATCTTCTCATCAAAACTATGAGAATACTGGCAGTACTAATGAAGTTAGTACTGCTAGTGGAGATTTTGGGGTTAGTAATGCTGGTGGAATTAATCAAGTTCTATCTACTCCATGTGCACATGATGTAGCTTACTCTTTCCTTGCACAACCAACAACCAGTTCTCAACTTGAGAATAAGGATTTTCAGCAGATGGATGGAGATGACTTGGAGGAATTAGATCTTCGATGGTAGGTGGCTATGTTGACTGTAAGAGTAAAGAAGTTCATTCAGAGGACAGGAAGGAATATGGACTTTAAAGAAAAATGACTTGTTTCTCTTGATAAGTTAAAGAGTGAGTGCTATAACTGTCATAGAAAAGGACATTTTGTTAGAGAATGTAAATCTGGAAGAAATCAAGGGAGAAGATCTTATGGTGACAATGGCAGGAGCAATGCACCAACAACTGAATCTTTATCACAGGCACTGATGTCTCAAGATGGTATAGGAAACTATGACTGGAGCAATGATTTTGAAGTAGAACCAGTCAACTATGCTTTGATGGCAATCTTCTCTTCAAGCTCATCAAGTTCTTCTGACAGTGAGGTACAAAAATGTTCTAAATGTCTTAAATCATTTAAATGTCTTCAAAAGAACTATGATATTGAGAGATAAAAGCATAACAAATCTAAACTAGAAATTACGGGTTATGAAATAGCCTTAGAGTCACTAGAAGCTAGAATTCTTGGACATGAAAAGAATGAATTAGCTTGGGTGAAAATATGAGTTTTCAAATTATGAATCTTAAGTTGTAGGAAATAAAAATTAACAACATAAATCTAGAATTAGAAAAGGTTGTTAAGGAAAGAGATGAAATGAAACTCAAGATTGAAAAATAGGAAGGGTCATCAAAGAATCTTACTAAGATACTTAATAGACAGATGAGTACACATGATAAAAATGGATTAGGGTTTGGTATAAAAATGGATGATTTATGAGTATAAATATGAAACTACTATGATAGACAGTTTGGAACTTTTTTTGGAGGTAAGGTCAAGTTATGAAGAATGCACACTAAAAATAATAGGTTCACTAAAGCAAATTAGTATCACGCTTTTCCCAACGTCTAATTACAGTAAAACCCATTAACCCCAAGACCTGATATATCATTTGCAGGACTAGATGAGTATGCTTTTAGAAATAAAACTTATAGGTCCTAAGACAACTGAAATAAACAAGACTTTAGGTACGCATAAATGAAGCAAACAATAGTATAACATAGTCTGTCAAGAAACAGTGTGACTAAGTCAAAGAATCAATAGGGAATGAAGACATCATTTAGGATTGAACCTCATAATATGATGGGATGATGTGTTGGGGGGGGGCGGGGGGGCTGCAAAACTGTTAGTTCTGTTAAGCTTAATGTGACTCAAGCTGTTAGGAGTCAAACTGATAAAAGTGGTCAAACTTTACAAAAACAAGGGATTGGTTTTAAGAAAGTACATAAAATAAAAGCTTATTTTGTTTGTAAAAGCACTGGCGATTTGATAAAAGACTATGATTTCTATGACCAAAAGAGTCCTGAACTAGTTAAGAATGAGGTCAATACTGGGGGGATGTAGTCCAACCTGTATAGATATGGCAAATAGTGAAAATCACCAAAACTTTTCAAAAAAATATGGAAAATACTCTCATAGTAAAAAGGACTTAACCCATCAGCAATACAAACCATACAGGTTATAAATAACAGATAGATCAAATTTGTAATACTGCTAGGTCCCTATTAGTACTGTTTAGAGCCTATTTAATACTGTTAGCCCAGTTAGTAACAAGGCTAGACCTTGGACTCAAAAATAGCACAATCTAATTTGTAATTAGACCAAAACACCCCAGATTTAGACATTTAAGACCAAAAGCCTCAAACACACAAATCAAGAGGTCTTAATTCACCCAACATTTATAGACCCAAAGACTTAAAACCTATTTAAAACTTTTGGGATTAAAAACCACGCCTACTGTTCTGGACAAGGGCAGTAGTCAGTAAGGTAAGGTGGAAAATGTCTTTAAGAAGGAAAAAGTTATGGATGCCAAAGATAATTACCATGATCAGTGTAACAAATGTAATGGCATCCAACATGGCTCAAAAAATTTTAGGTATGTAGACCCAAAAGGGATTCCAAGTCATAATTGAACTTGGATCCCTAAGAGAAACTAATTCCTCTTACCTTTGTGCAGGGCAATCCAGAAGATCTTGTTACAAGGATCATGCAGAGGGGATATGGTTGCTACTAGCCATATGACTGGCAAACAAAGTCTTATCTTTCATATTAATGAAGATTTAAAATGGAGGCTTTGGGCTGTTTGAAGTGACCCAAGGTGAGGTAAAATAATGGGTAAAGGTAAAATCAAGAACTGCAATTTAAACTTATGATGTTTACTTTGTAGATTGAACTTAAGTTTAACATTTTCTCTATCTCACAAATATGTGACAAGAAAAATAGTATCCTTTTTACTAAGTTTGAATGCCTTATCTTGTCTCCTAGCTTTAAACTTCTTGATGAAAGTCAAAGTTAGTTTCTTAGAGCTACTAGAAAAGATGGGCGTACAACATGGATTTAAGAACATATTCCTTCTGGAGGTATAACTTTTTATATATGAAGGGCAACAACAGATGAGTCTAAATTATGGCACATGAGATTAGGTCATGTAAATTTCAAAAATGTAAATAAACTTGTTAAAGGTCACCTAGTTAGAGGTTTACCTTCAAAAGTTTTTGTGCATGACCACACTTGTGTTGCCTGCAAGAAGGGTAAGCAACATAAGGCCTCCTGTAAGGCCAAGTTAAGATAGAATTATCAGAAACCCCTAGAAATACTTCATTTGGACTTATTTAGAACCTGACTCAATAGAAAAGCATCAACAAGAAAGGTACTGCTAGGGTAGTGAACAGAATGGATTTCAGCGGATTTAGCTAGTAATTTTTCTTAGCTACAAGGATAAACACTGAAATCCTTTGTAATCTTTGTTTTTTTTTTTTAATCATAGGCTTAGAAAAACAATTGAATCATAAAAGATTAAAATCATTAGATGTGATAATGGGACAGAGTTTAAGAACTATGTTATAGAAGAATTTGTGCTAAGAAAGGAATCAAAAGGGAGTTTAGTATAGCTAGAACTCCACAGCAGAAATGGCGTTGCAGAGCAGGTAAAAATAGGACCCTAATTGAGGCAGCTAGAACTATGTTAGCAGACTCACTTTTACCCATCTCATTTTGGGCAGAGGCAGTTAATACTGCTTGCTATGTACTAAATAGGGTATTAGTGACCAAACCTCAAAATAAAACACCTTATCAACTATTAATAGGTAAATCACATAGTATAAAGTAATTTATGAGACCGTTTTGGGTGGCCCCTTGACTAGACTATTTGAACACCCTTATATTCCTTAGGCAAATTGATGGAAAATCTAATGAAGGTTATTTCTTGGGATACCTCTACCTCTAGTAAAGCCTTTAGAGTATACAACAAAAGGGACCAAAGGGTAAAGAGAATTTGCACATTAAATTTCTTTAAAGATCAACCAAATTTGGCAGTAAACTGGTCCAATGAGAAGGTTGATTCTTGATTTACTCACAATTTCAATGAATTATAACCGGTTAGTGTAGAAAAATCAGGTTTTATGTGGATTCATGTACAACAAGATTCTTTATGTTGCAATAAGGTTATCAGGAAATGATAAATACCCACTTAGGAATAACAGATTGCTTCCAACTCCAACCTCAATAGACAGATTCAAGTAAAGGATGTTGTTCAGGATGCACAAGAACAACCTTCTGAAAATGCTTCTCCAGACAAGGGTATACAAGTTTCAGAAGATGTTTTTGATAAGGAAGGACAACATCAGATGCCAGAAGATGAACAAGTCTGGCAAGATGAACCTTGGAAGATGGTTTATACGCAATGAATGTTGCTAAAATAGGCAAAGAATAATGAATCATAAGACAACCATTAAAGAAGAAAAGATGGAGAATTGCATCTCAAAAAAAGGAAGCTCAAGCAAACCATACTAACCAATTTAATACAGATAATGCCAATTGTTGTACTGATAATCTTATTGTTAGTACAGATAGGTCTAACATCCCCAATTGTTTAGTGCTGCTAAGTACTATCCACAGTGTAACAAATCCTGAGATCATCATTTGTCTATCTTAGAGAGCAAAATAACCTATTGATTGCAATCTACTCTCCCTACATTTATTTTACCTATTGATCCAAATATGCCTTGACTTAGAAGATGCTTCTAATATCCTACGCCAAAATATGGAAATAATCACTGGGCTTATGATGATGATGAAGATGTGGGTACAGTGGCTGATTTCAACAACATGGATAACACCATTGCTGTCAGTCCTATTCCCATACTCAGAATTCATAAGGATCATCCAAAAGGATAAATTCTAGGAGATCCTTAATCAGCAGTTCAAACAAGAGGGAAGATTCAAAAGGCTTCTTCAGCACAACAAGCCTTGGTAAGTTACATTCACAAATAGAACAGAACAAACCACAATGATCATCAGAACTGTTTGTTTGCATGTTTCTTCTCTCAAGAAGAACCCAAGACTATATCACAAGCCTTAAAGGATGAAAGTTGGGTTGAAGCAATGCAAGAGGAATTGCTCCAGTTCAAGTTATAGCAGGTTTGGATACTTGTGGATTTGCCTTTTGGAAAGAATGTAATTGGCACTAAGTGGGTTTTCAGAAATAAAAGAGATGAGAGAAGCATTGTTGTGAAGAATAAATCCAGGCTTGTAGCTCAAGGTCATAGACAAGAAGAAGGAATAGACTATGATGAGGTGTTTGCACCTGTTGCTAGAATAGAATGCAAACATCAGTTCCTTAGCCTTTGCATCATATAAGGGATTTCTTGTCTATCAAATGGATGTTAAAAGTGCTTTTCTCTATGACACAATTGAAGAAGAGGTGTATGTTCATCAACCTCCAGGCTTTGTAGACCCCGCTCATCCAAACAAAGTCTACAAGGTGGTTAAAGCTCTTTATGGTCTACATCAAGATCCTAAAGCTTGGTATGAGACACTCTCTTCTTTCCTGTTGGAGAATGGTTTTTTAAAGATGTACCATGAGACAAAACCTTGTTTATCAAAGAAAAGAGTGACATATATGTTTGGTCCAAGTATATGTGGATGAACATAATAATTGTGCTCTTCTAAGAAGTCTATGTGTACTGATTTGAAGAAGTTTGAGCACAAAAGATTCCAGATTGAGTTCCATGGGAGAGCTTACATTCTTTGTGGATCTACAGTTGAAGCAACAAACAGCTGGAATCTTCATTATACAAGACAAGTATGTAGCTAACATTCTAAAGAAGTTTGATTTTTGCTCCATCAAAACAACTACTACTCCTATTGAGTCAAACAAACCCTTGGTTAAATATGAATGTTAGTGCAAATATTACGATATTTAATCTATACGATCTCTTTATAATTTGGTGTGACAACATGTGGAACTTTTAATTACGTTAACGTAAAGTGGCGCAAGTTACTCCGTAATCACCAAATCAACAATGCAACATGCATCAACATCTCTCGACGACTCAAGAATCAACAAGACGGACATTAGGTTTAACACTTGCACTTAAAATCCACTCAAGGTATGGATAAAACAAATCATAAACTTAATAAGTGATCAAGAAAATAATTTTTTCTTTTTAATCCATCCTAATTTTATAAAACTAGAACTTTAAAAATACACAAAATATTTTTTTAAATTAAATAAAATAAGTTTTATTTAAAAACTAAAATTTTAATCAAATTTCCCACCAAAATTGCTGCCAGCTAAGTCATGATAAACCTTCCCCCATAAAAAGACAAAAATCCCGAGCGTCAGTCAAGGGCGGCCCTTTAGGGCCTATTAGCGGACCCCCTTATATAATAATGAACCTCCGGGACCACCGTGCCCCCACGTGACCAATAGATATCCTGGCCTAAAAATACTAGGTCCACCCCTTGCTGAAAATAAACCCACTTATTGCACAGATTTTTCAAATTCCTTCGTCTCTATAAAATCCCCTTTTCTCTCTCTAAATAGCTTGATCACTACATATTTAATCTTTTTTAAATGTGATCCAATCTTCAATCCTTTCCTATTTCCCTCATGTGCAGAGAAAACTTCGGTCATCTTCAAGATCCGAAGTTTATGTAGTCTTATAGTCCATTTGTAACATTTTGTTACATAAAAACGAGGTTCCATGTCTTCCAATCGTTTAGTAGTGTGTAAACCCAAATGATGTATATATTTGGATGGGTGATTGAGGGTTGTTAATATTTTAGGCCTTAAAATACATTTGTGAAGTTGAGATTGGTTTCAGCTATGATTAGGTCTACGACAACTACTTAGGACGAAAATTAATGTACACCGAAACGCGGTTTATGTGTTTAGGCCATAAAACACAAGGTTTGTTATGTTGGGCCATAAAACATAACGGGTTTGGTTGTACCCGAAGAAGAACTCGACATCTAGCTTAGTGTCGGAAAATAATGTAAGCATTGGTATAAAGATTTTTTCTTCGCTGAAAAGGGATCCCTTGTTTTTGATAGGTGAAGTAACTCTCGAGTTGGATACTCGGGGAGTAGAGTAGGGCGAAGAGGAGCTTCGTGACCGAACCACTATAAATCACCGTGTCGGTTTGCATTTTCTTTTACCTTTCGCTTTACTTATTTCTTTACATTTACCGCTTTACTTTTATACTTGCATTGTGTCCATAATTGTGTGATTGGTTGTGTATATCTTGTTAGTTAAGGTTGTGTATCTTTTTGTGCTAAATATTGTGAGTATGATTATATTGTTAGAATATGTGTTAACTATTATAAACCAATTATCAAAACTTCTCATATTGCGTCAAACTTGATTGGTGATTTGATACAAAAAATCTAGTCTGAAAACCTCTTCTAGAGGCGGTCCCATAATTCAGGTGGGCCCCCTGATATACTTGGCGACCCCCATATATAATGAAAGACCGCATTAGAAGAGTGTTTGTAAATCTTTGATTTAAAGTTTTTTAATGGAAAAACCGTATTCACCCCCGCTCTCCCCCCCTCTAACGGATTCCACATTTGGTATCAAGAAGCCAACGTCTCCAAGTTTTACAAAACAATGTTTTTGAAAATAGAGTAACGATCCATGTATCAAAATACCCATAAGGGGGATAAATTATGAAAGTGTTTGTTGTTGATTCTTACTATTTTGTAATAAATATCTTCGTATACTAGCTTGAAAGAAAATTTTCTCAAAAGTACTTAGAAGTGTCAACTTATATTTGTCTAAGTCGTAAGAGTAGAAATGATGTCTAAAACACGAAATTTATGTGCTGGAACAACTTGTTAAAGTCCTATGTTCCACAATCAAGTCACCAAATAAGTTTGAATAAAAAATGTGTTTTTGGGTCTCTGTTGGGACCCCATAATTGTATTTGGGCGTCCCTTAAATAATATCTGGGCCCGTCACCTTTATGGGGGCCGTCCTGTCTGTTTCAGCGAAAATTTGGCACACTTCGAAAAATCATAATAAAAAAAACAATCGTAAGACCTAGAATCGTTGTCACCCGCCATTATCAAAATCAAATTGAATCTATTTTCATTAAAAAATACTTCCAAGTCTTCATTCTAAACTTAAATAAGTCATATATGCAAAATACTACATAGTGCTCAAAACTTTGAGTTTCGTTTTAACGTAAAACTTGTATTTTATATTTTCCTATTGATCGAGCATCTTTCTATTTGATAATCTTAGAAAAATAGTGTATTTGTCCTTTCAATATATTGATCCTTAATATTAATTTTTGAAATGGGCAGGAACTAAATTATATTCAAATCAATCAAGCTAAGTATACATCGTTATCTCCTAATACACAAAACAAACGACGATATCCTTATGGTATATGCTAGTATGATAATGTGTGTTTTACTCTTTGTTTTAATTTTGTTAATAGATATTAATAAGTAATCATTACTATTTGTAATTGAGCTACTTATATATCTAAACACGTGCTCCATGTATGCTATGTGTTTGTTACTAGTTTTTCCGAATCATGCCTAATAGGATTTATGCTAGATCTCTTGCGTTAAGTTGCGAAGTTATTTGTGCATTACATATAGGCATAGATAGCTATATTTACAAATGTTACATAAACATATTGTAAATCATTTTAAGTGTAGTAACCCACTTAGGAATTATAGTCCAATAATGTGTCAAGTAGGTTGGAAAATATTGTCATAAGATCACACGTTAAAACCCGTCATCAAAATATTTCCAACACATTAACTCTCTTTCAACAAGATGTCTAAATCTTTTCATCATTTTGCGTTGTTTGACTTTAGGTTGGTTAAACAAAAGAAAAGATTGTATTAATATATTAGTAATTAAGTAAAAAAATGTATTTTTAAACTTTGCTTGTGCCTGCATTGTTCTAACACACCCACATAATTATATTCTTTTTTATAAACATATAGTATTTTACAAAAGATGTGTGTTGTATAAGAATTGTTAGGAAAATCATTTATATACTCATAAAATGCCAAAAACTATGCATACTATACATATCAACAAATAGTGTTTTTTTTTCGCACAAGCAAAATATATGACAGTCTTGAAGTAAGAAATTAACTTGTCATTATTCATCAACATCACCTTACAACTAGTGTTAGGATTAATGGAACACACTATGAAAATCTTTATTTGTTTTCTTAAAAAAGAGTGTTCGTGAGGGTCAAGAAAGATTTCAAATATATATCGATTTATTTATTCAAACTATTTGATATTTATTAATCGAATTTAATTGACAAGTTTTTTGAGTATGGGACAAGAAATTGGATTCTTATTTGTCTAGCCTTTGAGATTTATATCAAAATAGGTTTTTTAACAAAGATAAATATCTTAAACCTACTACCCAATCACAACTCGATTCATAAGAAAATAACGACATCGCTTTTTAAAGACGAAAAAATATGCATCGTATCATAACTCACACTTGTTAGATGATGTCATAATTGAGTCTACTGTGTCCCAATGGTTGTTACCAAATATTTGGCAAATATATGCATAAAATACATAATGAAGTAGAGGATTGACGACTTGAATGTCGTGTCCAAAATATTCAAGTACTTTACCTTGCAATGCAATTGGTAAAGTCATCATCTCCGAAAATCCAAACATGAGCAAAGGCACAACATATGTAACTTTGCTCAAACAATTCAAAAGCACAACTCAAAACTTAAATTCTCTTCTCATCAAAACTTTCTCTTACTTAACCAAATAAGTATAATATTTCTTCTTCACCAAATAAGAACCCTTTAACCATCTAAGGTTAGGACTAAGAATAATTGAACATATTCCTCAAACCAATATCGTGCTTTCTTTCAATAAGTGATCGTAAAAGGATTTCAAATATGAAGATGATTATTATTCAAATGATAATCAATCTCACTATTCAATCTAATTACAAATTTGGAATATTAACATGAAATCGAGATTAGTATTATATATTAGGTCACATAGGACAATACAATCAAATGACCATAGATATTTTTTCCCCGTGTCCGACATGTTTAACCATCCTCGTGGTTAGATTACATGAAATCACAAAGTCAGATGTCAAGACACAAGATTATCATCAAATTACTATTCACACTTGCAATGAAGATTTTCATTGATCTAAAGTGTTCAAATTTAGTTATTAGCTATGGTCAAATTATACATCTAAACTAACAACACTCAAGTAGGATTGGAACACTTATTAATTTCCCATCGAAACTCATAAGTACACCTCCAACATTATTGATAAGCAAGTCTTGGACGTTATTTCCGAAAACTCAAACCAAGAACCCTTATAACTTATATAAGCTTCTCCTAATAACCTAGTTTCAACACCATCTCTCAAATAGTAGGAAAATGATCCTTACCTAAATTTGGCACCTCCACGGATCGATGGATCCTTCGTCTTGGATTCATCTTCGGTTTAGGTAGATCCGTCCTATGGCATTAGATTTAAACATCTTCCTCTTGTCAAATCTCTTGCTTAAAAGTCTAACATAGATGTAACTAAACTTTAGTTAATCATCATTATTTCTATAAAGAAACAAACACAAGATCTATTGAGGTAAATAATGAGAGTCCCTAACTAAATAGATCTTTGCAGCCTACTAAGGGTGATAGACAACTTGTATAAATACAGTTTGACTATATAGAAACACGGACTATGAATACTATGTGCTAATGCGGAATCTTAACACAAGTACTAAGAAGAACAATGAAAAACTAAATAATAATTTCTATTAATCTGCTTTGAGTGATTACAGATTACTAACTATGAGATATGATTGTATGAGATGTATATTGAACTCATCTCTCTAACTATGCCACGAGGGATCCTTTTATAAACCAAGGATAAACCCTAACAGGCTTACAAAACGCGTAAAAGATAAGTACATATCTTTTCCTAAAATATCTCATACATATCTCTTAAACGGTACTAACTATTTTCTACTAACAGTACTAACTAACTGATCAGTACTTAACACTTTGTACTGTCAGTACTAACTATAACTATCAGTACTAACTATTTGTACTGTCGGTACTAAGTTAGGAAAACATAAATCCTAACAATCCTCCCTTAAACATGAATGTTGAACTCTTTTAACTTCATGTTTCTTCAAATTTATCTTCTTTAAGCTCTTAGAGGATGTATCCAAACACTCTTATCATTTCTTGATCTTTTAAACTCTATCCTTCTTCAGCAGCAACTTTGTCTTCTCAGCAACACAGCAACATCTTTTCAGCAACAATCCAACTAAGTTGGCTTTGTAGTTTTTGGCAAACTACCAGCCATTAACGGATTTGATGTTCCTTTACCAGTAGCCGTTTGCTCTGGGATAGTTAACTCTTTATTTTAAAAACATGGTGAGTTAATTACCATACAGTTTTTGGTAAACTGTCAACCATCAACGGAATTGATTTGTCTTTACCAAATACCGTTTGCTTTTGGACTAGCCAATGCTTCATTGCCATAACATGGTGCATTGATAAACCATATAGTTTTTAGCAAACTATCAGCTATCAACAGATTTGATTAGTCTTTACCATGAACTGTTTGATCATGGACTAGCCAACTCTTAACCATGAAGCAAGGTGAGTTGAGAACCCTACAATTTTTGGTAAATTGTCAACCATAAACGGATTTGAGAAGTCTTTACCACAAGCCGTTTGCTTATGGACTAGCCAGTTCTTATGCCTGTTAAGCATGGTGAACTGATGACCATTTGTTGTGTGGTGGTTAGCCAACACTCAAACCCTTCTCAATTCCATCAACTTTATCCTTCAGGTTCTAACTCTGCAAGTATCTTCTTAATAAACCTGATCAACTCTAATGCCATAGTACTGTCTTCTTCAGACTCTAACTTCAACTTCAGCATTTGCATCAGTACTTTCTTTCTCAAAGGATACTTCTTTTCTACCAGCATATGAATGACTAATCCTGTTTCAGTCACTAAAGTATGTACCCCTGAAGAACCATGTAGCTTCCAACTCACAATATTCCAATCCTGTTATGCATTCCAAAACTCATTTTCATCATCTGGGTTGAACATAACCATCAGATCTCCCCAAAGTACTCTGTCAAAACCTTCAGGTATCTCATCTTGAAATCTGTCCATTACCAGTTGATACACAGCATTCAAATCTTCTCTATCAAATATGGACAATACTCTCATCAAAGTGCTAAAATATCTCTTTTGTCCATTATTTCTAATCACCACCTTTTGATTAATCTCTTCAATGTGTTCAGCTTGATCAGTCTATGGTTTAGTTCCAAGACACTCTGTCTTCCATTCTTTGATAGGGTATTTTCTGTCAAGTATCTCATAATCCACTTCTTTTTCCTCATCTGGAGCTATGGTTAAGTGTAATCTCAGCTCATCATTCTCTTTGTCACTATCATCTTCAGAAGTGTTTTGAATATATCTTCTTTTCCTTGACTTCATCTTCTTCCTAGTACCAAGTTTTCTTTTTCTAGTACTTTCTTCTTCTTTACTTTCCTCCTGAACTTCTTCTTTACTTTCTTCCTTGATCACTTCACTTTTAGATAAATCAACTCCTTTCTCATTCATCCTTTTGATCAATCTTTCATCTTCAGCAGACCCAATAGAGATGAAATCTTCATCAGACCTCTTAATCTTCTCATACAAAGCTTGTACTTCCTCAAACTTCTTGATTTTCAATTCAGCATGCTTGAAGTTTCCTACATGCTTTAAGTAGGTCATCATTTGATTTCTGAGTTGATTCTTGGTTGGTGGTTTGTTCCTGATAGCTTCTGATCTTTGTTGAGCAAGAAATTTTCTTTGAGCAGCAATTGTATCATGAAGGAACTTTGCTCTTTCTTCTATTGTAAATTGCTCTCTTTCTTGTTCTTGAAGCTTTTCAGCAAGAAGTCTATCTGCCTCAATCCTTGCCTTTATATCATCAAAGTTTCTTATAAGAGCTTCATTGGCAGCTTTTTCTTCAGCTATTCTTTTTCTTTCCTCTTCACCTTCCCACTCTTCTTGTATTTTCCTAGCCAACTCTTCATCACTTTCAAGCTGCTTAAACTTCTTCTCAGCTTGAGGAATACCATCAGATTCACTTTCAGATTCATCCTCCTCTTCAATTTTCTTCTTTCCTTTGTCTTTTGGATCAATCTTTGGAAGAGGCTTTAGTGTTAGAAGTGATCTTGTAGAGGTAGGTCTAGGTCTGTCAGCTTCTTCAATATCTTTCAACTCTACCCCTTTCTCCTTTTCTCTAGAAACAGCTTTGGCTTGACTCATGTTGAGAAGAACCTTAGCTATTGTTTCATCATCTCCAAAGACTGTAGAAGTATGTGTTTGAGTAGGTGTTTGAGTGGCTTGAGCAGCAATTTCTTCTTCAGTATGATCTTCAGTACCTTTTCTTTGCCCATCAGTACTTTCAACTTGCTCTTCAGTACCTTCAATGTGCTCTTCAGTACCTTCAATTTGCTCTTCAGTACCTTCAATGTGCTCTTCAGTACCTTTTCTTTGCCCATCAGTACTTTCAACTTGCTCTTCAGTACCTTCAATGTGCTCTTCAGTACCTTCAATTTGTTCATCAGTACCTTCAATTTGCCTGTCAGTACTAATTTTGGATCCGTCAGTACTAACTATTGGTCTGTCAGTACTAACTTTCTCCTTGTCGGTACTAACTTTCTCCTTGTCGGTACTAACTACCTCCTTGTCAGTACTAACTACATCTTCAGTACTAAGTCTAATCTCATCAATCTCCTTGTCTTCATCCACCATTTCTCTTGTCCTCCCCTCATCCTGAGCATTCTCTGTTTCCATATGATCAACTGAATCTTCAGGAATTGTATCAAACAGAGGATCTCTTTGAACTGATGATTCACCTTTAGCAACCTTCCTCCCTTGTTTGGATACAGACTCTTTGTGCACCCTATGTTTCTTTGAGAAGCTCTTGCTTGGGAATCTTTGCTTCAATGAGACACTAATCTACTCTTCATTAATGCCTCAAACTCATCACACCAAGATTTCTTTGTAGACCTAAAGATAATATCATCTACATAGACTTGAACTAGTATGATATCATGTTTGTCCTTCTTTAGGAAGAGAGTTTTGTCAATGGTACCTCTTCTGTAGCCATTCTTCAACAAGAAAGTAGATAAAGTAGCATACCAAGCTTTGGGATCTTGATGTAACCCATAGAGAGCTTTTACAACTTTGTATACTTTCTGAGGATATTTGGGATCTAGAAAACCTGGTGGTTGAGACACATATACCTCCTCATCAATTTTTCCATAAAGAAAGGCACTTTTCACATCCATTTGATAGACTATAAAACCCATGTATGAGGGAAAGGCTAAAAAGATCCTTATGGCTTTAATCCTGGCTACAGGAGCAAAGACCTCATCATAGTCTATCCCTTCCTCTTGCTTATGTCCCTGAGCAACTAGCCTTGCTTTATTTCTGACAACAACTCCTCTTTCATCCTTTTTATTTCGATAAACCTACTTTGTACCGATAGCCTTCTTCCCATAAGGCAAATCTACTAAGACCCAAACTTTTTGTATCTTAAACTGTAGTAATTCTTCTTGCATAGCATCAACCCAACTTTCATCCTCCAGTGCTTCTGAGATCTTCTTGGGTTCATTC
>BQNB010047769.1:0-42924 GCA_026074375.1 Tanacetum coccineum | reverse complement strand
CTCTTACGAGATTTTAGTTTTCTTGTTGACCAATTTAGGGTTTCTTCTCTATAAAAGAAACCTTTAGCATTAGGGATGGGGACCGATTGTAAACACACAAAATCAATTTATTATCAATA
Organism: Tanacetum coccineum; assembly: GCA_026074375.1. NCBI lineage: Eukaryota > Viridiplantae > Streptophyta > Magnoliopsida > Asterales > Asteraceae > Tanacetum > Tanacetum coccineum. Next base: position 42,805 of record BQNB010047769.1, on the reverse strand, counting down.
GAAAGATCCATAGAGGATCGTTGTTCATATTGTTGTTCTTCTTTATTGAATTGTTTAGTTTCCGCCTAAACATTTGCTAGAGTCTCTCACGTATGTGCTTGTGATTACATAAGTACTATACATTCACAAAGGCTAGAAGATCTATCTAGTTTTAGATCCTAACAAGATCATTGAAGATCTAATATTTATCAAAGATCTAATTAACCAATCATAGCCACTTATTTTTTATTAAATTAAAAAAACCCACTTTCCACCTCTTTTTTAAAATTAAAATATCTTGCAAACGGTAAATCGTTAAACGACAAAAAATACACCACCGCGGCGAGAATTAAATCATCTTTCTAACGAGGGGCACTTTGATATACTTTTGACGAACTTTCTTTTAATTTTTTAATCACGTCTGAAAAAATCACATGTGATTTTTTAATGTGATTTCACAAAATCACATGTGATTTCATAAAATCACATGTGATTTCACAAAATCACATGTGATTTCATAAAATCACATGTGATTTTGTAAAATACAAATCACATGTGATTTTCCAGAATCACATATGATCTTTCTAGACGTGACTAAAAAATAAAATTAAAAAAAAAATTTGTCGAAAGTATATCAAATTGCCCCTCGTTAGAAAGATAATTTAATTCTCGTTGCAGTGGTATGTTTCATTTTACATAACGATTAACGGTTTGTGAGATATTTAATTTTAAAAAAAGAGGTGAAAAGTGAGTTTTATTTAATCTGATGAAAAAATAGATGGTTGAGATGGAGTCTTGGGATCTATAATAAAAAAAATGAATCTTTATTGAACTTTTGCCTGCATCCATAATAGACCACTTAACTATTTGGCATCATACATTAGGACATATAGACATGAGGATAATTCAAAACCTAGTCTCAAAAGGGCTTGTTAGAAAACTACCTATGATAAATTTAATAATCATTCTTGTGACATTTGCACATCAAAAACTCAAGTCCATGCTAGCCATAAATCTAGAAACAAAGTGTCAAGTAGAAGGGTCTTAGAAATTGTTCACATTGACTTGTTTGGTCCATCAACTACTCAAAGTCACGTAGGCGACTTTTATACTTTAATTATGATTGATGACTACTCAAGATACACTTGGACACAAATTTTAAAATCTAAAAACAAAGCTTTTAAAAAGTTCAATGTCTTAAGAAAAACCGTGCAAAACCTACTTGATTGTTCAATTGTGTCAATCCGAGCAAATCATAGTAGAGAATTTACAAACAATGTGCAATTTGGGGACTTTTATGAAAAACATGGAATCTCTCATAACTTCTTGGCTCCTGGCACATCTCAAACCAATGAGATTGTTGAAAGGATAAACCACTCATTACAAGAGATGTGTTGTGCAATGATAAGCGAGCAATCCATTCACAAAATTTTTGGTGTTACGTCTTTAATACAGCAATCTACATTCTGAATAGGAAATATATTAGAAAGACATTGAATAAAACACCATATGAAATTCTTAGGGGCAAAAGGTGATCCTTATGTTATATTAGAGTTTTTGGTTGTAGATGTCGAATAGAAACGATCACCTTATACGAGTCTAAATTTTACATCGACATCTGTTTAGGATACTTCCAAACTTCAAAAGGATACATAATGTTTAACAAGGAAACCTTAAAAATTATGGAATCATCCAACATAATTGTTACCCATAAATATTCATAACAAAGAACAACGATCCAGAGGACGGGGAGGATAAAAGTGAAAGATAGCCATGTTAGATTAATAAAGAGAGAGAGATGGAAAGATGTGTGTGTTTTCTAGAGAGATAAACATACACACTTTATGAAATACAATAAATCCTTACCCTCTATGGAAGTATGGAGGGGGTTATATAGGCGTATGACAGATACATCTATCCTAACTTGACATTATTAGTCCCTACGTGTCACACCTTATATTATCTAGTGTAATTCCGTATAAGTCGACATATTTTAAGGCTAACAATCTTCCCCCAATATGTGGACATACATAATTACTTACAATGTTCCTAACAAGTAAAGAATACAATGAAATAAAGTCTTTTATAGCGCTTCCAATGCTGAAGATGACATCTTTGTCTTCTAGTCTTGATACTTGTACTCCAACTTAAATCTTCTGTATCTTTACTTGTTCTGGAACCATTATGCTATGCATGAGTTGGATTAACTTCCCCCCAATTCATGTTGCATGTCTTGAAAAGCTTTCTTCATAGACTCCTTTTTGGCGAAGTTTTTGAATTAGCTTCCCCCCAAACCAACATCTGTATCTTTAGCAGATTCTGAAACTTTGATATAGCTCAGACGATCTTCTATCATTGACATTTAAAGTGCACAACGGTGTTTTGTAGAAAAATCAACCAACCACACCAACTAATACTGCTTTTATACTATATATGACATTTGGTCTTGGTGAATATCCATTCAGGGGTACATGCGAGAAATCAACAACAAATCTTCTCACGTATGTAGTATACTTCACAAACCATACTAAGTACAGTAGTATAAGCTACTTCCCCCAGAAAGTTGACATGAATACATCAAAGTACACGTTTCCCCCATGATGGTTTTAAACTCTCGGAAGCATCATTGACGTGCACGACCATATACTCGAGAAGTTCTTGTCATAATCAACAATCTTGAAAAGTTATGAAAGACATTAAAGAACTTGAAAGATTTTGCTGAGACTATAAAGTACCATTAACATTCTGTAGCTTCAATATCCTATGAGAACTGCTGATTACATCTCAACCTTAGACTCTCTGGCTAACTTACCAACCTCGTATTCTGTCGGCTATTGTTATGACCACTTGGTGAAGTAAACCTAATATACCAAACTTAAAAATAAAGTAAAATCCCCTAAATTTGTTACTTAGCTTGCACTATTGTTGATTGAAGAACGGTGCAGAAGAAAGCCTCTAAGTACCCTATACCCGCCATCAAAAGTATAAGAAGTACAACACCACTTGAAATTATCCACATCAACATCTGCGTGTGACACTGAGTACTACAACGTAACTCCTTTAAGTGATAGTTAACCAGATCTTCAACCAACGACCCCGACTACTGGAAACTAGATAATTTAAGTCTCAATCATAACTGTATACGATCAAGCAAGTCATCAATTGATAGAGTGGGTTTAAAGAAAATGGGTAGAAAGTAGAAGGAAGTCTCGATGATGAAATAACTAGACGCCTTCGTGAAACTTACTTCAATCTCAAATAAGGGATACCAAATCAACTTCGTGATCACTTGTCATTAAAATCCAAATTCATAACCGTTTGATGTTTAAGTGAATATTTAATGATCATTTTAGCATTAAGTGTTGTGTTTGCTTTGGTGTTGTGGAAGGTGTTTAAGTTTGGTTCTTGACGAAAACATGTGAAAATGGCCTTAAAATGAAATTTGATGAAATTACCAAAAATGGATGGAATTTGGTGAATTTACCGAAAATGGATGGATTCGGTGAATTTACCGAAAATGGTATAAATCGCCTAATAGAACCAAAAATGGTATAAATCGCGTAGTACAAATGGTATAAATCGCCCAGTACAAAGTGTATAAATCGCCTAAGCCAAAACGTGTATAAATCGCCCAATGCAGATGGTATAAATCACCCAACGCAAATGGTATAAATTGCCCAATGCAAATGGTATAAATCGCCTATTCCAAAGTGAGTATAAATCGCCTAAGCATAAAAGCATATAAATCTCCTAGTGTAAAAACTGGTATAAATCACCTAGTGTAAAAGGTACAAATTTTCAAATACAAAAAAGACACATTTTTTGACACTTTTAGATTATTTCTTTTGCAAAACTAAGCAAATCTAAGAAAGTCTTAACATAAAAATGCAAACTTTTTGATTTTTAAGATGAATTTTTTTTTTCATTTTTTTGAGAATAAAGCTTAAAGATCTTGCGTAATAAGCTTTGAAAAACCACAAACTACTTGTACAAATGAGCTAGAAACATTAAAGAGAAGAAATTTTCAAGCTTTTGTACAAAATAACCATCAACCAAACAAACCCGTGGGTTTTGGCTTAAAAATAAGCCACGAATTGACTTATTAAGCCACGAACAACACCCTAATAAGCAACCCATCAACACGAAACACTCCTAGGCTCTGCTACCAATTGTTACCCATAAAGATTCATAACAAAGAACAACGATCCAGAGGACGGGGAGGATAAAAGTGAAAGATAGCCATGTTAGATTAATAGAGAGGGAGAGGGAAAGATGTGTGTGTTTTCTAGAGTGAGAAACATACACACTTTATGAGATATAATGAATCCTCACCCCTCCATGGAAGTATGGAGGGGGTTATATAGGCGTATGACACATACATCTAACCTAACTTGACATTATTAGTCCCTACGTGTCACGCCTTATATTATCTAGTGTAATTCCGTATAAGTCGACATATTTTAAGGCTAACAGTAATCTTTGATGAAAACATGTCAAAGGCTCTAGATGATAGGATAGAAGAAAATCAAACACAAACCTTTGAGGTAAGCAAATTGGCCATAGACAACCTAGAAGAAGTAGCTCCTAGGTTAGAAAACGTAAAGGAAGTAATTAACCATCCAATAGATCAAGTCATATGTGACATAAATCAAAGAACACTTAGGTCACAAATTTGAAATAGTTTCTTTGCTTTCATATCGACCCTAGAACCTAAGAGTTTGAAATAAGCGATTAAGGACGAATGTTGGACAATGTCCATGCATCATGAATTAAACCAATTTGCATGAAATAACGTTTGGGAATTAGTTCCACCACCTAGCGGTCATACCATAATAAAGTTGACATGGTCTTTTGAAAATACATTGGATGAAAATGGAATAGTTAGTAAAAACCACGCTAGGTTAGTAACTTGTAAGCCTAACCAACCAAAGTCACCCATAAACACCTTATTTGCCCCACTTGCACAACTTGAGTCTTTACGTATACTTATTGCTTATTCATGCAGTGGGATGTTTAAATTACAACAAATGGATGTTAAAATCACTTTTAATCGAGTCATTGAAAAAGAGATATACGTCACACAACCACCCAGTTTTATAGATTTTCAAAAACCTAACCATGTATTCAAAATGAATAAGGCTTTGCATGGACTTGTGCTTGAAAATGAATCATGGCATAGTAGTGTTATCATAACTCATTGATCAAGACTATGTGTTAGGAGAGAAAAACAAATCGATACTTCTAAAGAAAAGAAATAAGCATCAAATAATCATTCACATATTTGAAGATGATATTATATTTGGATCTACATGTGAAAATCTATGTGATGAATTTGTAGAATGTATTCATGATAAATTTGAAATGAATAAATTAGAAGATCTCAAGTCTATTCTAAACCTACAAATCACACAAGGTGACAATGGCATACTCATATCAGAATCAAAATACTTGAGAAGTTGTCTCAAGAAATTTGATCTTGAAAATGCTAAATCCATTAAGACACCAATGTCAACTGATTTATAACTTACCTTGGATAAGGATGGAGTTTTGGTTGATAGCTATGAATATAGATGTATGATAGGGTGTCTACTATATCTCACTGATTAAAGATCCGACATCATGTTTAGTGTATCTTTGTGTGCACAATTCCAAGACAACCCCAAGGAGTCTCACATAGACGCCGTTTGACGGATATTTAGATACATAAAGAGCACTCAATATTTAGGCTTTTGGTACCCCAAACGGCTCAAGCATTAAAGTTTATGTCTACGCCGACTCAGATCATGCAAGAGATTACGTTGACAGAAAAAACATAAGTGTAGTTTGCACCATAGTTAGAGGATGTATAACACAATGGTGTTGTAAGAAACAAATAGATCTTGCTATATCCATGACTGAAGCCGAATATGTTGCCGCCAAAAGGACCTGTCAACAAGCTTTATGGATGAAGCAATCCATGAATGACTACGACATTCGCTGTAAAGACGTCCTTTTACTTTGTAACAACAAAGGTGCAATAGATTTAAACAAGAATCTCGTTCATCACTCCCGAACAAAACACATTAAAATTCATCATCACTCGCTTCGAGACAATGTTCAAAAGGGTGATATTCTAATGGAGAAATGTCGCCTTAGAAGACAACATCGACGACATCCTCACCAAGCCCCTAAAACGTAAAACCTTTAATTATCTTAGATTAGGGCTCGGAATGTTAGTGCATGAAGAATAAAGGTTTTATTCAAAACTCAATTGGTTTTAAAATTAAGTTATTACTTATTATAAGTATGACTTAAATTTTATATTACAAATCTAATTTGTTATTAAAATCTCTAAACCAATTAACAAGGATTAGTTCTTTGTTAACCATGCAACATTTCCATGCAAAAATTAACTTTTAATTTTACCATCCTCAATTATCTACCTTCTTATCCACCTCTAATATAACTAATCTCTATTGGACCACAAGATTGTATGGGCCCACACAATCTCAAACTCAAACAAAACCTAAAAATCTACCTCATTCTTAAAATTTTCAAAAATAAAAAATTCTCTCCTCTTCTCCCTACACTCTTCGCCGATGAACACAACCAAGAACCAAACCACCCCCAATTCTCTTTTTTATTCTTTCAATTCATCTTTACTTGGTATGTCTCGATCACTCATTATTCCATATTAATTATTCTCTTATTGATACTTTTATCTAATTATATGTATCTTTGATTTTGTCCCTCTTTAATTTGATTCAAAACTAGTTTTAGTCATCTTCAAACATTTTAAATTGAAAAATTGGTTGATATGAAACATGAAAAAGTCCAAAATACAAACAAAACTCTGGCAAAACAATTTAAAACCCTTTCATGTTTTCGGGTCAAAATGAGAAGGGGGTATTATAGGTTTGACCATGACAATGGTATCTTAAACTTCAATATGTATAGACACAACTATGCATGGAGTTTGGAGAATCATGGAACAGTTTTAAGCATATCCTCAAAAAGGACGATTGTTCTACACAGATGAAACCCATACCAATGAATTCGATAAATACAATCGATATCATCCAAATGACATCGATTACATTGGCGTATCTCCATCTAAAACACCATCCGTCAAACATTAAGGCGGCGGTGAAAATACTTTTTATCATCATTAGAATTTGTTGTTTGTTTGTTGTAACTATTGATTTTTGTGTTAACTTTGCTTAACTCGTTATTTTTAATACTAGGAATAATGATTGATCGAAAACTAACAAGCCAATACCTAAAAACATTCCGCAGAACAAACACGGATGACTACAACCCATTTGTGTCATGAAACTATCATGAGGGTCGTAAATGTAAACTTGATTACCTCAACCTTTCGGGACTAACCGAATCATTTACTCGCTCCCTTTGCTTTTCCTTTGTTCTCGATCTTCTAAAAATCATTTATCCTTGCCACCTTCAAGAGTTCTATGTGAGTTATAGGTTTGACCGTGACAATTGTATCTTAAACTTCAATATGTATGGACACAACTATGCATGGAGTTTGGAGAATCTTGGAACAGTTTTAAACATATCTTCACAAGGATGATTGTTCTGCACTGATGGAACCCATACCAATGAATTCGATAGATATAATTGATACCATCCAAATGATGTCAATTATAATTTGCTATACTACGTTATTTCTTAATTACTAGGAACTTATCCTGTTTGTTCGAAAAATACAAAGCATAATATATACATTCCGAGACTATCCACTCACGGTATGACTAATACCCATTTTGGTAATGTTATCTTCAGGAGGGTCGTTATTTGTAAACTTGATTACCTCAATCCTTTCGGGCATCTCACCGAATCATTACTGCTCACTTTGCTTTTACATTTGTTTCTCGCTCTTCCTATAAAATCATTTATCCTTGCACTTAAGTAGTTCTATGTGTGTTATAGGTTGTCCCGTGACATTTGTAGCCTTAAACTTCAATATGTTTGGGATCACAAACTTCTGCTGCGGGTGTTTGGATCGAATCTTGCGAATTCGCTTTTAACACAATTTACTTAAGGATGATTTTTGTTACTGCAATGGTGGTTAATTCATACCAATGAATTAACGATAGAGCATTATTTGATACCATCCATCGAATGTACACCTGTACACATTGATGTATCTCTCATCATTTAACCCTCCTACAAACATTTAGGACGGTGGTGTGGAAACCCTACTTCTCCTCAATCATTCTACTGCGGTTCCGCTCCTTCTGTCTTTAAAGATCGATTCAAGTTGTGGGAAAATGTCTTGCTTAACCAATGTCTTTGTCAATATCGGTTTAGCAAAGGAACCTTTTCGGTCATAATGGGATGTCTCTCGTCTTAAAGATCGATTCAAGTTGTGGGAAAATGTTTTGATAACCAATGTCTTTGTCAAAATTGGTAGCAAAGGAAACCTTTTGGTCATTGTTGGATATACGCTCTATTGCATTGAGAGCAACACTCCTTTCAACTTTCCTTATTTTATGGCAAATCGAATGGCGGGTCTAGAAACAAGTGATCGATTACCCTATGCTCGACTATTGACACGACTATTTGAGGTTGCTAAGAATGAACACCCCAATCCAACCCGTTTCCTAAATTGCAAAATTGTAGATCTAATCTTCTCCTCCTTTAACACTTCCAACTTGAATATCGTGGCCGCACAAGGAGCATCATCATCTCAAGCTCAACAAATGAATTTGAAGGAACAAATTAAATCCAAAATCTTGGTTTAAGGAATCTACTTGGCATGAAGCTAAAAGGGAAATTAGCCCGAATGAAGTGCTTGGAAAGGAAGAAGAAGAGAACGTGAGCTTTGTTGAAATAATGGCTTGCAAATCATACTTGTCAACATAGAGAAAGCTAAACAAAGATGGGTGTAATGAAGAACTTTTGTGAAGAAATGGGCTAAGTCAATGTCTTGCAAAGACATCTAAATTGTCATGTTCTCTTATGTGTGGTTTAAGACTTGTTAATCTCTAAAATAATTAGGATTGTATGTGCTTGTGAACTTATCTTTAAAACTATGTATTGTAATCCTTAGACCTTATTTCATGCTATGCACAATGTTTGCGTGTTCATCCATGTAGCTTTTCAAATCATATCTACATGTATTATTAGACGTTATTAATCTATGTATTCAAGATTCCAAATGGTAAGCTAACCTATGTTGGACTTGAACATGTGTATGTGTTTGTTGCTTGTGTTTGCTTATTGCTAGTTGTATCCAAGAACACTTCAAAGGTAATGCTCTTGACCCATGGATCCCCGCCTTGGAGCAAGGGGGAGCAACGATCTAGGGGGAGCATGCATTGATAACTACTCTCTATCTCTACAAAGATATCAATCTTTACATGAGAGGCTGAGATCCTGCCTTTTTGATTTGACAAAAGGGGGAGAAGGAAAACAAAAAGGAAGATGCTTATAGATCGGGGGAGAAAACTAATATAGCTAGCTATTACGGAAGCAAATAGCTATAGCGTACATGGAAATAGATAAGCTATGTAAGGCTTATGAGGTGAAGACAATGTTCAAGCTTCGCCAAATTACAAGGCCAAGATCAAGAAGCAAACTACATCAATGGCGGTCTTCATCTTCGCTATGTTTGTAATTTTATTTGTCATCATCAAAAAGGGGGAGATTGTTGGTGCAACATTGACTAGGATCTCCTTTATGTTTTAATGATGACAAATAAACATTTACAAAATGTAAAATAACAAATGATAGCCAAATTCGTAAAAATGGATTTTGTAAAACTGGCGTACTGGGCACGCGTCAGCGAGTAGCCACTCACGGTATCTGTTTTGACGAATTTAGTTTTGTCGGCTTTCCTGTTACCCGACACATTGATAACTTCAATAAAGATATGTATATAATATTTGAGCATTTGGGAACACTCCAAATGAGGTTTAGACTTTGAGAGGAGCAAAAATGAATCCTCTAGTTTTTCAACAAAATGCCAACTTAAATCTTTTATCAAACGCCTCTAGCCAAGGAAGAAACTTCTTTCTAAATCTAGTATGAACTTACTTTTAACATACCATCAAATGAAAGTATTCATTTGACCTTAATATGAATTTACGTTGTTCCTAATCACGTAATGGGTTTTACTCCCTTATTGGTCAAACTAAGTCAAAGGTCACTTTACGTAAACGCATCCTTTACCGTTATGGGACATGCTTTACTTGAGATGAAAATCACTTAGCTTGTTTCCATCAAGATGATTAGTGATCAAATGCATTATTGATTATCATGGATTAAAGTCTAAATGACTAACTGAGTTTGTAGTATTTGGAGGTTAATCATGCTTTGAGTTTTCTTACCTCCTTACCTATAAATGATTTATAAACTCACACATGTATTCCTCACATGTACAAAATGTCTTACAAACTCCTACATTCTTTCATACAACACTTCCATACCATACTTCCTACAACACATCCTTCCTAATCATTTGTTTACCCTTCTTGCCCAATAAATGATTATATCTTCCACACACTCTAAACACTCCTTTCCTAAATGATCCCATAATCACATATGCTCACTCTTTTCTCTCTTATTGGTAATATGATTATAAACCCAAATCAATCCTTTGATTTCATTCTAATCATCATCATCTTCATACATCTTCTTCTTAAGCCTTCACAAGATCAAACCTTCCTCACTTAAACATTCTTTATCTTATCCTCACATGGGATAACTTACATTCTCTTACACTATCATACCTTATGTACTTCTTGTCCCCTAACATTCCAACATAGGCTTCTCCACATCACATCAAAACATTCTCCACCACATATCTCCTATTTATCTTTTTCTTCACAAACCAATTTGAATTTCACATACACACACACACTCTATCATCTTAGCCCTTGATCGTACCACTTCATCAATTCAACTTACATCACTCTCTTCTCCTCCCTTGGATTGAAATTCAAATCACAAACAAACACACTTCTCCATCTAAACAAACACCATTTTCTATCTACCTTTGATCATGCCACTTCACCTATCTTACTTACCTCTTCACCATCTCATCTCTACCCTTCATTTTAAACATGATCATGAGGCTACTTTCCATCACATCAAAATCACCTCATGCCAACTCATCTATATCTCTTCCTCTAGTTCACACATGTACCTAATACATTTAACATTCAAATTTCAAATCTTCCCCTATAACATCCACCCTTTCTCTCTAAGTTTAGAATATTCTTGAAATATTCCTATGTACCTTAACTAGCCTCTCAAACTGTAGTTAGATCCTAACTAAGTTAGTTACATTAGAGGAATACCCAAAATTCCCTTGTTTGATGGTTGTAGAAGTATCAAATCACTTAACAATAAATAAGAAATAAAGTTTAGAGAGAGAAAGAAGGGTTGTAGTACTTAGTGAGAGAAAGAAAAGAAAATGTATTATGTAAATAACCAAATGAACAACCAACCCTCTCCAAGGTATGGAGAGGGGTATTTATACCTTGCTTTAGCCGGTCAACATGAGATTTACTTGTGTTGACCCAGTTAGCTTGGTAAGTTTCTAAATATTACGCTTCGAGCTATACAATTACACTTTTGGAAGTGACTGAGTCTTTTCTTAATTTCTAACAATCTCCCCCTAAGGGAGGTCACTCTAATTTACAAATACTTAAGCTCTACATTCTATGAATGTCTTCAATCTCTAGCTCGTAGTCGTGTTATCTTGATCTTTATCTTGTGAATCTTGATGTAGCAATCTTTAGACTTTTAGGCTTTAGCTTGTATCTTTTTTTCTTGACTTGTATGTGACCTTTGAGAATCTTGAGATCATCAACTAAGCATAATCTCTTTTTGCCATCTTGTAATCTTTGCCTTCTTGTGATCTTGTGACTTCTAGACTGACACGCTCATACTGTTCTTGATGTTGAGAGCGTATGTAACCATCTTTCTTGAGATTCTTTAACTTTAGCACTTCATCACTTTATGGAGGACGTGCAGTATCAACTTAATACTTCATCACTTTAAGAAAGACGTACGGTATCAGAGTAGCAGAAGTCTTGAAATATGTACTTGATATTTCATGATGTCTTTACATATGTCAGTCGAGTATGAGCATGTGGTTTTGACTTCGACTTGTCATCGGGTAACTGCTGCCACCGTCAGGAAATCTGCATGAATGGGTTAGTGATAAACAACATATATGGATGAAAGTGGCTTTGTCACTTCATCAAATACGGTTGTAACAACCACGGTTCCCTGATGCGTATTTTATTTTAAAAAATATATTTATCAAGTTTTAAATTTATAAAACTCGATCTACCTGACAACGCACTAACGGGCAGAGAACCCGATCGTGGGTAGTATAGAAAGGTAAATTCGAGGTCGTCCTAAGAGCTAAGTTGTAATTAGTTTTAATTTGAAATGTCACGTTTATAAAATGGTTTTTGATTTGAATTGAAAGGAATTAAAAATAACAATAAAATTAAATACTAAAAATTAAAAGAGTTGAAGATATCAGGAGAGAAAACGTGCTAACCTAGTTACTTCATTACTATTGTTATGAAAACGTTTTCTTGTGCAATGTTAAACTATGGTTTCATTAGCAGTTTCTAAGTTCGATAGACTTGAATATACATATGCAGTCTATCCTATACTTCTTGCGATTCTGACTCAGTCCAAATTGTATAGGAGGTAGGATATCCAGGTTGTAGTGATTAATCCCAACTATTCCTAAAACATATCTAATAACCTATAAAGATTATTAACCCTCTCTGAAAGAGTTCCTGTGCTTTTTAAGTATGTTAAGTGATAAGTGCGGTGACCGATTAATTCCTACACTAGGGGTCAGAGTCATAGATCCTCCCTAGTACCTGTTGGATCCCATATTAACTAGATAATTTAATTATAGGGCAAGCCAGGTCCAAATCACTCGTACTACCAAAACCCAGGGTTACACGATAGTCAAGGAATATCTAATGAAACCATAATCTAACAGGAAACAACATCATAACAACAATATTTACATAACTAGGCTAGCACTTTAAGTGCTTAGCCGCTCATGGTAACGGAAACACAGCAAGAAATAGAAGTAATCATAGATTAAAAGCTCATAATTCTTACAGGATTCGTATTTGAACAATTAAATATAAAAAGTAAGCAAAGTGTGATCTCCCTTTGACTCCAGGTGGAATTCTTCGAAGGTTGGAAGCCTTTGTCGCCTCTCTAATTGGCTGTGGAGGAAGTGATATCAGAATAGCTTAAATGAGGCCTCTATTTATAGGTATCGAACCTGTTACGACGTAACTTATAAATGTGTTACGCCGTAACCTTCTTACACGACATTCCATATTTAAGCAGCTGTTACGACATAACCAGATATGGTGTTACGCTGTAACCTTTAAATAATGTCCATAAGTACATGATCTTCCTTCCATATTTGTAGATCTTCATGGTTACGGCATAACCATGTAGGGTGTTACGCCGTAACTCTATCTATGATAAATTTCCTTCCAAATTCATGTTTACGGCGTAACTAGATATGGTGTTACACCGTAAAGTTGTCCTTGATATTCGTACTTACTTAATATATGTTACGGCGTAACCATTTTTGGTGTTGCGCCGTAACATCCTTCAAATATTTACACTTTGAGTCCTTTTTCCTTTGTTTCTTGTCACTTTCCTGCATTTCACCTGAAACCTACAAAATGATAGAAAATATCTTGTTTTCGAGTGTTAGTGAAACATTTGCAGGTAATATAGGGGGTATTTTGCTACTAAAAGGTATTAAATATTTGATGTTATCATTCCCCGTTAATCAGTATAAATACTGCCTGTGATCAGGTAGAATTCCAAAGAATATCCTTGACAGGGTTTCACAGCTGCACTAGCTGTTCTCATTACCAGAGCGTCTTAAAGCAGACAACACGGTAAGAGTAAACCAGTAAGTTACTGATATGTGCTTAATTACACATACCATTTTCCACTATAAACGGACTTAAATGACTAAAAACATACCAAAAATACATTGTATTTGTATGTTTGCATTTGTATTGTGCAGGAAACGGATATTCAAGAAAATGAGCAAAAAGAAAGCCAAAAACAAACAAATCCAAGCACGGGAAGGAAAGGACCAAGTCAAGTCGAAGTCTAAAGTCATCCGCATGAAGAAAATACAACTTTGGGGGGCCAAAACTGCCAAAACCTCAAGTTGTATTGCAAAAGAGAAAGACAAGGGTTAAAATTGCAAAGAAGGTAGAGATTGCATTTAAGTTATATACTTAAGGGGACATTTCTGCCTACCCCAAAAAGTCTTCTTTCACGCCCAACATAAACCACAGGTACTACGGGTATGTCGCCACCTTTCCTTATCCACTGCTAAAACACTTCTCTCCATTAGCCAAAATATTTTCATACACTCCTTCTTCCTCAACTGTTGTATAAATGCCAGCTGTTGGCGAATCTCTACTTTCCAAAGCATTTTCGATGGTCTGAGTTTGTCTCCAATAGACGCTCTCAAAAGAAATCAATGGCTGGGTGTTTTGCTTGAGATTTCCCTCACCAATTCAAGCAACACTTGTTTTTATCTCTAAAAGAAGCTCTAGCTGCAAGTCCAAAGACTGTGGCTATAAATAGAAGTTTTGTTGTTAAAGCCTTTGAGGCAATCTAGTTTTATTTTTAGTAACTTGTTAGTTTTTAAATTAATTTCAGGGTTTTTTGAATTCTTAGCTTTATTCTTAAAGTCATTTACAGCTTTTACTTTAAGGCTTTGTAACACTTTCAAGTTTATTGCATATTTGAGTTTTTTAAGTCAATTTACATTACAGTTTGAGTTCTTAATCATATGGTTTTGTGGTTCTCAAATCACTCTCTAAATATTCTCAGCTTTGAGTATTGGATGATAAGCCAGTTCTGGATGGGCTTATGGACTCTCACTAGCTTGTTTTCCTCAAGCTAGAGCTTGTAGACTGTTGATTTAACCCTGTTTTGAGCAAGGGTGTTGTAAGTCTCTCTTTTTCTCACTTTACTCAGAACTGTTAGTTCATTTGTTAGCACTGTTGGTTTTAAGTTAATACTGCTAGACCAATTCATGCTTATTTAAATGTGGTTATTTTTGATTAATAATTGCTTACAAGTGTTGTACTTTGTTATTTGTTTGATAATCTGTTTTTAATAAAATTGATTTTTGGAAAGGTTTAAAGTATTTTGAACAAGGCAGCTTACTAACTCAAGTTAGTATGCTAGTGGATTTTGGACAGTACTTAAGTGTGCCTTATGCAGTTCTAACTCAAAGTTAGTTTGGTAGTTAATTTGAGTTAGTATGTTAGATCCATTTCTGGTTATATTTGCTTATTGGCTCTGTATTTAAGATTAGATTAGGCTTTTTAGAGTATATTAAACCATTTTCTTTTCCTTTACTTTAGGGGGTTGGTATGATGTTAAGCGTTTTTCCTGTTTTCAAACATTTAAGGTTTTTCAGTTTTAGTTTTTCAGCTTATTATCCACTGTTTGTTGCTGATTCCAATTACTAAGTGCTATTGAAGGTTAGGTGAACTTTCTGTTTTAGCTTTGTTTGCATTATTTATTATTTTTTAAGTCTGGTTAGATAAGCTGCTACTAACTGTATGCTAACAGTACTAACTTTAGCCTTAGGCAGTAATAACACTGTTAGTACTGTTGTTAGTACTGTTGTGTTTATCTTGATAATTTAGCTTAATTGCTTTTTGTATTTGCTTATTTAGAGTTAGTTTAGCCTATTTGATTTGTCTTAAGTTTATTTGAGCTTATTTGTGCTTTAGTGTAAAAGTTTTAAGTGTTTTTGCCATTCCTAGCTTTTATTCTTGTTCCAGCTTATTCTCTTTGCTATTTTTATGTGCTTTTGCTTATTTTTATCAGTTTCTGTGCCCAATCATTCCTTGTGACATTCAAACACAAATCATCAATCGTCTTTCGATTTTCCATCTCTAGCCTCGTTGGGACATAACGACCCGGGAACACTCTATACTGCTTCCGGTTTCTTTGATTTTGCGGGTCCTGATCCTTGTTATATATTTATATATGTTTATGTTTATTTATATATAAAAAGGTGTAAGAACACGCGAGTCAGTTACTATCTTCCTGATTAAGCCATCAATTCGTGTTCATCTTTCCTATGTCCAGATACCCTTGTGAGGCTTTCGATGGACATAAGATTGAAAATTGGTTTAGAAAATCAGTCGGTGTGTTAAGATACAAATGGTTTTTATAACACACCAATAGTTTTATCCTTTTTAAAAATTCATCCGTCAATTCATAAGCTGGACCGAATCGATATCTAGTATCATAAGTTTGATCCGTGTAGGATCTAACAAGTCACCTACCACAGAGCTTGTTTGATGTTGGCTCTGGAAGGATTTTCATCGTCACTGTGAATACGTTTTAGGTATCACTCTGATGTTCTAGCAAAATCACAAGGATAATGCATAGGACTCTTGATATATTTCTTGTTTTCACATTGTGTGAATTAGCAAGCATATTTTAGATAAGTGTCCTAATGAGATTTATGGATGATCTCTTTTGGCTCTAGACTCGATAGTGCACTTTGGTTTTTAGTAATCTAAGGCTGGAGCAGATTGCTACCTTTTCAATACCAACTAACTCGGAGTGAGAAAGTCAATAGAAATGTGTTTAATCTTCGTAAGAAATGAAACAAGAGTCTTTTGAGAGACCTTGAGTGGCTGGGAAGGGTTGTGCATTGCATCACTGGGTCCATGACGACTGTCTTCAATACTAGACAACAGCTTAGTGTTTTTGGCAGTTTATGTATTGACCCGGTTTCTGCCTAAGTATATGTAGGGCTTTTTTCTTTTCACCCTTTATCCTTACAATTATTTTTCATTCTTCAACCCCTTCAATGCTTACCGAGACTTCATGACTATTATCTTGTTGGGTTTGTTCCAAACTAGCTCGATTTCAGTCGGCACTATTCCTTTATTCTCACTTTTACTCCTTTTTTATATCATACATATGGACTTCTACACTAACTAGTGGAATGTCCCTGGGTAGATCTCTCCGGTTCTGGCTGGATCGTGGGAACGAATACCTAATCCTAACCACCTTATACCTCCAAGTAATTACAAACATGGTCGGTCTTTTTGTATTATTCTCAGCCTTAAACCATTTGAAATGCTCCCCCTTAACATGTGCATTGAAATTCAAAAATGTTTAGCACATAAAGGGTGAAGCTTGCATTTGAGTTCTTAAAATCACATCTTTAGCCATATATTTTAATCATATTTTCTTCCCTTATCAAAAATGTCAAATCTCTTGATATTTTGGGTATCAATTAATTTAAATATTAATGGTTTCAGGGAAAAAATGTCCAATTATTAACAAGCCGTATTAGGAACATATTAAATGCTCCCCCTTAATTTATGAGGGTATTATATATATAGTGTTGAGTACGTTAATTTGAAAGATCTTAAATTTATTAAAAAATTCTAGAAAATTCGTACTCAAAACACTATTTATATTGCCTACTATTATAAGTCTATACATATTCACAAGATAAGATTTTGAGATTGGACCTGATGATTAAATGGTACGAGTCATAAGTTTGTAGTCCATCTCAAGTTCCCATGCACCAACCAATCGCTCTAGATTTCTGATGATTTCCCTTTCTCGCAGCTACTTATCGATCAACTCAATCATAATACCTGATCTCTTTTGGTCAACAGCCATCCACTTTCTCTTTGGTATCTCCTTGTTGTAATCTAGATGAAAGTCGAGTACTCTGTGATGAATCTCATCGCGAACAGACTTGAGTGTGCCATCCGAGAACTTGTATAGCTCATCAGCTAGCAAAACTCTTTTCTGTTTGTTCAGTCTTTCATTGACACTTCCTGGGGATACGTATGATAGAGTGTAAGGTTCTTTGAATTCAATCCCTGGAAAGGTCTTCTGAGGTTTGGTGATGTTAAGCTTCTTCTGGTAACTCTCTACACCAAGCTGTAAATCTTCAACACGTCTCTTGAGGATTAGGCTTCTTGTGAACATACGAAGAGCCACAATAAAGCCAACAATATCACTCCCGTCGAGGTAGAATAGCTTGTGTTGAACAGCAAGAAGAAGCATATCTTCAATGTCATTCAAGTGTAGATCAACAAAGTCACATTCTTTAAACTTATAAAGTTGTTAATCAGATCTTTTCACCACAATCTCTTCTAAGTGACCATATCCGTGCAATTTCTTGACACTAACACTCTTCACACCAAGAATCGCCTTATTATAATACACATTATGTTTGGAGAATTTGTTTACCTGAGATCGGTACCACAGTTTACGTCTTTCATGGCAATGCTTGATTCCCATTAATGCATCTTTGTCATACGCATGCTTGATGGTACTACAAAGTGTAGGGACCATGTCTTCAATTCCTTTGATCTCATACCGAGCAACCTTTGTCTTTGTAATAGATGTGGTGTATGTTACCTCTGGATCAGAAGTCTTTAAATACTCCAGATCATTATTTAAGAAGTAATCAACAGCAACGGTTCGATGACCTAGGGGACCTTGTAAAGGATGAGGCTTGGATAGATCAAACGGGTAATGATCTCCTTCTGGATTGTTCCAATTAAGCTTGTCTGTTAAAGTATTAAAGCACTCCTGGAAGTTGTACTCAAGCTTGATATTGCTAGAGCTAGTGCCTTATAACAAATTGAAGGCAGGTCCTAACAAGATATCTTAAGTGAGATTATCTATCTTGAGTCCATTTAACACGTACTTGGAGAAGTCAATAGGAGTGGCCATGAGGTCGTTAAATGTGAGAGGATCATTTAAAACAAAGACCATTTGATTAAACCAAGGCTGTGCGGGTTGATCAAGTACAACCTAATACTTGTTCCATTCAGGATCAGGAGTAGGAGGCCTTGGAGGTTGCTTGAACCAATCTAGATTCAGAGTCTTTCTTGTTTTAGGTTCTAAGGTGTCTTGTGGTTAATCATCATTACGAACCACGTTATCACCCGCATCATCCATAATCACCTCAGCAATAGGTTCTTCAACTGGTTCCTTTGCTAAAGCAGACTTGCCAGTTTTAGAGCCTTTAGTCAGAGTTTTACCTTTTGGAGTATCCTTGGTGGTGGATAGCTTCTTTGAAGATTCAGACTCTTTAGTTCTTCTCCTCTTGGTCTTCTTACCCTGGTTTGGTCCAGCTGGAGGGTCTTTATCATCATCGTCTTCATCATCATCATGATTTCTCTTGTGGTCTTTAACTGTGTCAGCGACTCCCTTATCTATTGTGTTTTCATCTTCAATCAATGCTAATATGAGTGCATGGTACAATCGATGATTGGCAGGATTTCTGTTAAAAGACTTATTTGCATGCATGGATTGGTAGAGAGAGCTTTTTAGATCATACTCTTCAAGAGCCTCCTTGTCAATAGACTTGATGGTAAACTGTGGCTTCTTTTGTTTCTCGGCTTGTTCCTTCTTAATCTTGAGAATATCTGAAGGAATTTTCTTAGATTCTTGTTCAGCTGTTGGTGTCGGTTTCTTCGTTAACTCAGGTGGATGTTGTAGTGAATATTTATGAATGAGATATGCCGTGTGTTTCTGCAGTTCCTTTGAAATACATCTCCGACTTTGGTACCAAGATAACTATCAACAACTGTTAGAACTTGGGACTGGAGAATAGAAAGAGCTTTAGTAGAGTGATCAACAATTTTTAGCTCAGACACATCTTTTTCTAATTTTGCAACTCTTAGTTCAATAGCAGAGAGTGCATCAGATTTATGAACAACAGTGATGATGGTTTGAGCATCGATTGTGATTGGTGATGTTGGGATTTGTTATCCCAAAAACTTAACCCATATCACACCAATAAGCCATACCAATAAGCAATAAGCTAGAAAGAGACAAAAGAAAAATGAAAGATTTATTAGAGAGAGAAAGTAAAGATTGGAAGATTACACACACACAAGTGTAAGAAATGGTAACCAACACTCTCTCCATGTGTGGAGAGGGTCCTATTTATACCCTAAAGCCACCATGGGCTTGTGGACTTTTTAACTTGGGCTGGGCTTGGCTTATCTTGGGCTTAGAGCTTGAAAAATGAACAATATTAGATTACAATCCAAGCCTATTTAACCCGACTAGCCTATTACTTAACAAGACTAATTACGACTAATAAGACCGATAACATTCTTGTTCGACTTATATAAAATTAAGGCTAACAATCTCCCCTAATGTTGAGGTCTTCTTTGATCTCCCCAACGTTGACGTTCTTTGATAGAGGCTATCTTGATTTGACTTTATCTTCACCAATGTTAAAGATATGATGTTTGAGCTTTGCCTTCTTTGTCTTTTCTTATTTGTAATGGCTTTGTTCATTCATGCTTTGCGATCTTGATCTTGAGCCTTTATCTTTTGACTTTGAGTTCTTGAGATCTTTATCTTGCATCATCTCCTTGTCTTGAATCATCTTGATTTGACTTTCTTGATCAACTTGTGCTCTTGACTGAGCTTGAGTATGAGTATATGGTATATAGAAATTCCGATTCGCTGGTACAGAGTGTTTGCAACACGCGACGTATTGAATCTAGCATTTAAAAGGTTTAGAGATAAACAACAGATATAACAAAGAGTGTCCTAGTCACTTTGTCGAATATGGCTGCAATAACCATGGTTCCATGTTAATCAGTATAAATATTGCCTGTGATCAGATAGAATTCATATGAATCTTCTTGACAGGGTTTCACAGCTGTACTAGCCATTCTCGTTACCGAAATGTCTCAAAGCAGACAACACGATAAGAGTGAATCAAATAGTTACTATCTTTCTGATTAAGTCGTCAATTCATTTACTGGAACAAGTTTGATTCACATAGAATCGCACCGTCATTTCTTTCCAGTTGACACAAGTTTGATTCATATAGAATCGCACAAGTCACCTACCAAGAGTTTGTTTGATGTTGGCTCAAGCAGGATTTTAATCTTCATTGTGAATACTTAAGTATCACTTAGATGTTTTGGCAAAATCTCAAGGATAATGCGTAGGACTCTTTGTTACAACTTGTGAACTTTATGGTGTTCAACAAGTGTATTTTGACATTGTGTCCTAATGAGATTTATAATTTGATCTCTTTTGGTTCTAGACTCGATTTGTGCACTCTGGTTTTAGTAATCGGAGGCTGGAGCAGACTGTCACCTATTTAATATCAACAAACTCGAAGTGAGATGTCAATAGATAACGTGTGTATCTCCATGGCAAATGAGACAAGTTTCTTTTGAGAGAAACTTAAATGGTTGGGAAGGGTTGTGCATTGCATCACTGAGTCCATGATGGCTTTCTTCAATATCAATAATCATCATTGTGATTTTGATAGATGATGTATTGACCCAGTTTCTGCCTAAGTTGTGTTTGGTGGGTTGCTTTGTTTTCACCCTTTATCCATACATTTCTTTTTTATTCTTCAACCCCTTCAATGCTTACCAAGACGTCATCACTAACACCTTGTTATGATTGTTCCAGTGTTAGCTCAATCTTAGTCGGCATTTTTCCTTATTCTTATTCATCTCCAATAATACCTAACGACTGCTATTTCTAACTATGGATTGTCCTTGGGTAGATCCCTCCGGTTCTGGTTAGATAATAGGACTTGTACCTAACCTTAACCACCTTATGACTTCATTGATGTCATGAGATTAATTAGTTGTTGGGTATAGAGATCGAACCATAAAAACCTTTTCCTGACATTTTGAAATACTCCCCCTACACATGTGCACCGAGATTCGAAATTGTTTTGCACATGAAGGAAAGAGTTACACTTAGAGTCTTAAAGATCACATTCTTCTATATCACATTTTAATCACATGTTCTCCCCTTATTTTAAATAATAAAACATTTAGTATTTGAAATACCAATTGATTAAAAATTTATGACATGAAAAATTCCATGGGGAGAAAAATTATACCACGATATTGCATGAATTCATATTTCAGATTGCTCCCCTTCAACAGTATATGTGGGATACCAAGATTTATTAAAACTTGACATTGGAATGAAAAAATGATATGACACCACACAATGTTGAAGACGGAGTGAGATGCCTTAGTGAACAATGTATATTATTATTTGACATGATAATTTCTACATTTTAATTTCACGAAATGTGTTTGGATACATAAAATTGACATTTATGAGACGTACCCAAAACATTAAAAGGCTTTGGTTAAGCTCCCCCTCAGAAATTGATCCACATAAAATGACATTGTAAGTATAACACTTTTGAAATTTATTTGAGGAAGGGAGTGTTGAACACACAATTTTAACAAATACCACTTTTTATGGAAAGATACCACAAATTATATTGTGGACAATTTGACATTGAAAGTTCTTTTTGAAAATTATGTTCAACGGTTTTAAAAAAACACATGATAGAAGACTTCTCTTTTATTTAAAGAGTAAGCGCACTAAAACGTACACTTTCTTTTTTACATTCGGGTCTGAGTTATGCACTGATGTGTACATAAGTCATAGAGAAAAAAAATTAGAAATGACATGTTTTGAAAGCATTTGAAACTCTTGCTCGAACTTCATTTACACGCCCGTGTCGATGTTAATCAACATTTCTAGGTACGTAAATGTTATCAATTCCAAGAGACATGTCGAGAATATTCTTTTTGGTATTTTTGAAATTTTCTGATTTTATATTTTTTTTTATAGATTTTATATTTTTGTATTTTCTTTTTGTTGGTTTTATATTTTTATATTTTCCTTTTAAAAAATATTTATATATCAAAATAAAGATAGAAATAAAAATATTTACAAATTCAATGTTTGATAGATCAAGCAGATTCGTTTGCCAGAACCTCCAGTTCTTCTGGAGTCAAACATCTTATACCGAGTCGTTTGACGAGATACTTAAACCTATCTTCCGACAAAGCTTTAGTAAACAGGTCAGCTAACTGGTATTCAGTTCTGACAAAGAATAATTCAACAATACCCTTTTCAACCTGTTCCTTTATGAAGTGATATCTAACATCGATGTGCTTGGTATGGGAATGTTAGACTGGATTGCACGAGATGGCTATGGCAGCCTTTGAGTCACAATACATAGGTATTTTATCAAAGTGAAAGCCATAATATGTGAGCCGAGTTCTCAACCATAGAACTTGAGCTCAGCATGCAGATAAAGACACATACACAGCTTCTGTTGAAGACATTGAAGTGCAGTCCTGATTTTTAGACGACCAACTCACTAACTTGCCACCACCTAGAAATTGTATGCCACCAGATGTACTCTTACGTGAATCGAGACAACCCGCGTGATTCAAATCTAAAAAAGCATTAAGTTCGAAACCGGTGTCCCTTGGATACCAGAGTCTCATGTTAATGGTATCTTTAAGGTACCAAAAGATCCGCTTAACCGCAGTGAGATGTTTCTCAGTCGGTTTCGCTTGATAGCGAGCACAATAACATGTTGCATGTACAATATCTGGTCTACTTGCTGTTAGGTACATGAGTGCTCCGACCATACTATGATATTTTGTTTGGTCAACTGGAGTACCACTCAATTCAGCTTCTAGTGTTTCGTAGCATTGGAGTACCATGCTATCAATGAGGTCATTCCATGCTTTTTTAAGTATCTCTTGAGCATACTTAGCTTGGTTTATAAAGATACCACATGGGGATTGGTGGATCTGAATTCCTAAAAAGAATTTTAGCTCCCCCATCATAGACATTTCAAACTTGTTGTGCATTAGTTTTTCAAACCTTTTTGAAAGTTTTGGGTTCGTAGAACCAAAAATAATGTCATCAACGTAAATTTGCACAAGCAATATGTCTTCCCCATGTTTAGTTATGAACAGAGTTGGATCAATAGAACCTTTTAAGAACCCTTTTTAGATACTAGAGTTGGAGTGTTCGTCGTTCCCACCTCTCTTGGACTTGTTTGAGTCCATATAAGCCTTCTTTAGACGGTAGACTTAGTCTGGATGGATTATGGGTCTACGATCATTTGGATGCTTTACGTAACTTCTTCATTCTGAGGACATAAAGAAGAAATGGTTGTCTTGACGGTCCATTCTGGTATACTAGAAATGATTTGTGTGCATCATACGCAACGAATAACCAGACAGCTTCCAACTGAGCAACTGGTGCAAACGAGTCTTCGAAATCAATTCCTTCCTTTTGAGCGTATCCCTTAGCTACAAGACGAGCTTTGTTTTGAATTACAGTATTTTCCTCATCATGTTTGTTTTTCTAGAGCCACTTCATGTTAATGACATTTTTGAAGAGTGGTCTGTCGACTAATTCCCATACATCTAATCGATCAAACTGGCGAAGTTCTTCCTGTATCGCTTTAATCCATGCTGAATCAACCATGGCTTCTTTGATGTTCTTCGGTTTGGTTTGACTCACGGTGAGTGCGAACATACATATCTCGCCATCTGTTTCTAGCTGACGTCTTATTGCTAATTATTGAGAGGACTTCCTATGACCTTGTTCTAACGGATGATCTTTTGTCCAACGATGTTCAGAAGGGTGTCGTTGATAAAATGTATGCATGTTTGACGAATCAACATGACGAGACGATGTCTCCCCTCGTTCTTGTACCGGTGTACTAAAGATGTTGATAAATTCGTCTTCTTCAACTTGTGCATTTTCTTTATTGGTTTCTGCTTGATTAATGTTCTCAGTAGCAGTGACAGTTGGTGCTTGACTTGTAGTTTCAGGTGTTGTTTGAATGTTCAATGGAGGTGTATCTGCAGCAACGGTTGTTGAAGTAGATGGAGTTGTGTGTTGTTGTTGACGTTGATTAGGTGCATCAGCAGTAGTTACAGCGGAAGACTTTGACACAACTTGAGTAGTTCCATTGAGTAATTCATCGAACATCAGGCTAAATAGCAAATCCAGCTCATTTGACGTTGTTACTGTCTCAGCTGCCTGAGGAACATTTTCTTGACTTTGGGGACCGGGACTTAAACTGTCATGTTCAAGTGCCGTTGTCGGACATTGTGGAACGGGGTCAGAACTGACGTGATCTGACGCCATTTGAGGCAATTCGTCAAAATTAACATGAATGGTTTCGACTATCACTCTTGTTCTCTTGTTATATACCCGATATGCTCTTGACTGAGTAGAATACCCTACAAAAATACATGCATCACCTTTTTCCTTCATTTTGTCAAGATTTTCACCATCTCTGACGATGTAGCAAAGAGAGCCAAAAATGTGAAAGAACTTAACAGACGGTTTTCGGCCATTGATGATGTGGTAAGGTGTTTTCTCATGTCGAGGAATTACGAGTGAACGGTTTTGTGTAAAACATGCTGTTGCAATTGCTTTAGCCCAGAAGAACCAAGGAACTTTAGCGAAGCTTAGCATTGTTTGAGCAGCCTCAACAAGAGTACGGTTTCGTCTTTCGACAACGTCGTTTTGTTCAGGTGTTTGAGCAGTTCACGTTTCGTGTTTTATACCTTCTGTTGCAAAGTATGCATGAAGAGTTTTATTCAAGAATTCCGTGCCTTTGTCAGTTCGAACTGTTCTAACTTGAGCATGAAGTCCTCTTTGGACAAGTCTGAGGAAATCAATGAGAACTTCAGGTGTTTCGTCTTTAGACCTCAAGAAGTGAGTCCAAGTATATCTGGATTAGTCATCAACAATTACGAGAACATATTTCTTTCCATTAATACTTTCTATACGCATGTGATCACATAAGTCCATGTGTAGAAGTTGTAACCGTCTTTTTGAGCTCGGGGTAGTCTTTGTGTGAAAAGACTTTTGTTTGGCTTTCCCCAACTCACAAGAAGAACAAAAATGATCTTTGACGAAATTCAATTTGGGAAGGCCAGTCACAATATCATTTTTCGAAAGCAAGTTGATGGTATTGAAGTTTAGATGTGAGAGACGACGATGCCATAACCATGCTTGTGACGATGAAGCTTTAGCCATTAAGCAAATTGGATTAGGAGTAGATGTGTCTTGAAGAGTGATGGAATACCGATATGCGCCATAAGAACCTTTAAGAAGATCATTTCCCTTTAAATCACGGATATAACATGTAGACTTCCAAAAAGCAACTTCCAAATCCGCATCATAGAATTGACCAACAGAGAATAAATTATGATTCAGCCCTTTGACGTAATAAACCCTTTTGATAGTGATTTTTCCTTGAACCAGATCTCCATAACCAAGTATCGGTGCAATTTAATCATTCCCTAACTTCACCGTACCCGGGAATTTCTCCACAAAATTAGTTAGAAGCTTGAGATTTCCTGTCATGTGCTTTGAGCACCCAGAGTCGACGATGAATAGGATTATCTCTACAAGCTGCAAAAGAATTAGAAGACAATGGAGTATTTGACATAGTGGAACACCTAGGAGTCATAGGTTCCAAAATATTAGCAGTTCTAGATGCATTTCCTAGAGGCATACTAACATTTATGTTGACATTTCCTGTAGGGGACTTAGGTTTCCATTTGTATTTGGATTGTGTAAACTTAGGATACCACCAACTACATGTCTTACTAACATGCTCATATAGCTTCTTAGTTGTGTGCCTAGGTTTCTAGTTAGTGGATCTTGAAGCAACTGTTCTCTTAAGGGGTGTTGCAACAGATTGGTTCACATTTCATTTGTTTAGTGTTTCTAGTACTTAATTGCACTAACCCTTGGGCATTTTAGTCCTAGAATTCATGCCATTAATATAATGAAGAACACACATATCATGATTGTCATTCAGCACACATTTTCCACAAGTAACACTTAAAAAGTTTACATTCAAGGTCTTAACATTCAAACTGTCATTACACGCAGTTACAAACATTTTATTATTTGAAAACTTAAAATTCCTACGGTGGTCTTCTACTTCTTGCTTCTTCCCTTGACCATTTTTAGGCATGACTCTATTTTCCAGTTGATTGCTCTTAAGCTATGGTCTGCTAACACTAGTAGTGGGAATTACTCCTATAGAGAAAGATACGCGTTTGTTAGTTTTCCTAATGTCTTGAGGCAACTGTGGTGTTCTAGTTTGATTAGGCTTTGTGTGCACTTTATACATTCCTGGAGCAATCACATTTGTGTTCTTTAAAATTGACATCACATTCTGAGGCAAAATCTGTGCAGTGACTGGTTTTGAAAAATCATTAGACACATTATTTATGGTAACTGACTTTGACTTTGAGAAATCTGTCTTTGCAAGAGAATCTAAAAAAGTAGCTGGTTTACCTAAAATTGACTGTCTTTGACATTTAAAAGCATTCAGTTGTCAAATAACTAATGATTTTTCAAACTTAGTTTCCACAGATTTTCCTTTCATCTTTTCTATGAGTTTCTTCAACTCACTTATTGCAATTCCTTTGTCTTGTAATTGAGCTTTCAAGTCTTGAATTTCAAAATATTGTTCACGTTCTTTCAGAAATACGTTTGACTGATTTTCTTTGAAAGATTTGTCATTTTTTATCTGTTCTTTACATTGTTGTAATGCAAGTTCAAGATTAATCGCATGTTTCTGAAGTGCTTCAAAACTCTTTGATATTGTTCTACTTATTGAAAGTTCTTTTTCAAGACGTTCACATTTTTTCAAAGCTTTCAGGTAACCACATTGCAAATTAGAAACTTCATCTAATTTGGTGTACACATCAAGTATTGCATTCATGTGATCAGCATAGTAATATTCCTTTGAAAGGCGATCGATTTCATTCAAAAACTGTGTTTTTTGAGTTTTCAGTTGAGATTTGAGAGAGTCTACTTCATGTTCAAGAGAATTAAAGTATCTCAAATCAGCAACCATTTCCTCTTTCAAACACAAGTGAAATTTTTCTAAATCAGCATTGATTCTTCGAATTTGGGGACAAAAATTTCCTTCAATTATGTTTTGAATGAATGGATCTATGTGACCAAAATATGTTCTTTTAGCGATTGTTTGTTTGCAATGTTCCACTCCATCAAAAATCGTGTCAACACTTCTTTTAATTTTGAAAAGTTCTTTAGAGCTTTTACACTTTTGATCCCACGGAATGGATTCATCCATTCGTTTTTCTAACAAAGTTGTTTGTTTATTAAAAGACTCTTTGGAATTTTCATTCTTAGCAGATGTATGACTCATTTTTGACTCTTTTGAAAAATATTGTTGTTCAGGCGACTTTTCACGTTGTGGAACGAACAAATCATAAAGATTATTCAACTGGTCATAATCAAAAGGTCTGATTAAATCGCTTAATTTTGATCGACTTTCTTTGGCAAGACGAATCGTTTCGTCAGATTCAGGGGCTAACATTAAAGCAAGATTATCATTATAGCAACCTATATCATACAAACGAGGATTCACTCTTTGAGCTTTCTTGAGGAACTCAGGTTTGGCAAAACTCATTTTACAATTACGATTAAGCATATTCATTGTTTGAACTGATTGACCGGTTTTATATACAATATTATCCAAAACCTTGACTTTGTTTTCTAAAGCAATGACCTTATCAATTTCTTTGTCTTCACGAGTTTTGTAAAACTTAATCTGAGCCTCTTTTTCTTGTGACATTATGGAGATGGTTTCTTGATGTGCAAAAAGCTCTGTTTTCATTTCTGAAATTGTTTGATTTAAATCGTTTATCTTTCGAGTATATTCATTAAATGACTTTTCAGATTCCATTTTGTATGACATTAAATCCCCTTTAGCTTTTGCACAATCAATTGCCACCTTTGACGCATAATTCACATCATGATATCTATCAAGTTCAGCTTGGAACTTCTTAAGGTCTTTGAACATCAACTGATTGGTCTTTGACAGTTCATTGTTTGCTTCTTTGAAATGGTTATTTGATGATTCTAAACTTTTATTTTTGGTTTTGAAATCCTCAATTTCACCTTTCAATTTATCAACTAAAGCCTTGTTTGATGTTTCCAAAAATTTATTACGGTTTTTGCTGTCATCAATTTCACATTTTAGTTTCTCAATTAAAGAAGCAAGCAAATCACGTTCTTTAGCAAGATCATCATCATCATCATCATGGTCAACCGTTTCTCCGTTAGTACTCATATCTAATGAATCAATAGTGATGGTAGTATCACCTTGTTCCTCCAGATATGTGTCATTAACAGAGTCAGGTTGCTCAGGATGTTCACTTTCAATGGCAAACACATTATAGTTATCATCATTATTTTGTACCTTTTGAAATGGCTCAGCATCAAAGATTGGTCCAGAATTGTTAGCAGCATCTGGAGTAACCTCTTGAATCTGTGCCATGTACATATAATGTGCTTCCAATTCCTGATCGTCAGGTTCATCATCAGTGTCATCCCTCCAGTCAGCTTGCTCTGCATTCAACTGAAATCCAGCTTCCTCTTGCTTACACAATAGCATCTTCTCCTTGTGATAAGCTGCATCCTTTACCCGTTTCGGTTTATGACATTCTCTTGCTATATTCCCATATTCCTTGTAATTATAACATTGAATCCTAGACTGTTGCATCACCGGTGTACCTACATTCTCTCTAGCCTCAGCAACATTAACTACCATCTGATTATCATACCCAGAGCCTTTGTTAATCCTTGTAGTATTATCTTGATTTTGCTCTACTGGTGTTTGATGAAGTTCTGAGGTTGTTGTTGGTAGGTTTGTAGATTTTCTTAAATGATAGAGAAATTAAAGCCATGAGTTTACCAATCTCCTTATCCTTTGACATTTCATCATCTTCAGCAACCATAGTAGGTTCTTGATCATAAGTGGGGGTAGAAGAGTTGACAATTGCTTTTCCTCTGTTTCTGGTAGCAGCTTGTTGTGATCTAGTTGAGGAATTATGAGTGTAGCGAGTAGCATGGTTTTGAGGATGGTAAACAGGTTGTTGTTGAGCAACAAGTGCAAGTGGATTAGCATTACGTGCTAGTCTTTTAACTCTTATCTCATTAACTTCGGTATGGTGTTGCTTCAGAATGTCATAGAGTTTGTGATAGGAGACAGTCTTTAGCTCTTCACTCTGCTTAACAAGTGTCACAAATCTTTGCCATTCTGGTTGTAACTAAAGTAAGAACTAAACATTCACTTGATGATTGGTAGCATCACACTGATTTCTGACAAGCTCATTCACCATCTTGTAGAACCTTGAGTAATACGATTCAAGTGATTCACCATCCCGTGATGTAAATTTTCTAAACTCTAATATAAATTGGTTTCAAGATCTTAGACATTGATTGATTCACCCTGTTTCAACCTTTCAATGGCTTTTCACATTTCACATGCATTTGGACAAGCATCAACTATGGAGTAGATATCGTTATCTATCCTTGTGAGAATTATCTAAACGGCTTCAGCTTCAGCATTCAGTTGATCCCGTATGTCTTGTGAAACATTCTTGTAGTTCTCCATATACCCTTCTGTAGTGGTTTCTGAACTACCTTCAGCAACTGGAACGATCTTTTCAGTCCATTTGAATTTGTAAGGTGGATTCTGGAGACAATAGTGGATGAGTTCATTGTTGGGTTTAGTGTCAATGTATCTTTTGATGCTGGATTTCCACTGAACGTAATTACCCGGTGCTAACATTGGTGGACGGTCTTTACCACCTGCTTCTATGATAGCGTTATGAAGTGCATTTGATGTTTGAGTTTGCAAATTGTTATTGGTATTTGACATTTTGATGTTGTGAATTGATATCGGATCTTAAGTAGGTAAAGTGATTGTTCTTAAGTAGGTAAAGTGATTGTTGTTGTGGACTAAAATCAATTAACGTTTACGGGATTTTACAAATCTATGATTTAAACCAAGAAAAGAAGCGACTTTTTTGGGATTTTACTAAACCAAGAAGAAACCGTGAATGAATAATTGTTTGAAATTAAAGTACTTGAGCTTTCGTTAACAATTGTTGAGCTTAAAAGGACTAACGGCGAAATCTGATTCACTTTGGATGACTAATGGTTGAATTATATGAAATAAGGACCAATGGTGAAAATAAGTTTCAACAAAGAGTGTTAATTATGCAACAAGGACTAATGGTGAAATTGGTCTTGAAACATAAGGGCTACATGTGCCATATTCGAAAACTTATTAATTAAAAATAAAAATTTCCCACGTAAACCATTTCCTTCTTCGTTTAAAATTTTGAAATTAGGTTACGATGTAACTTTTGGACTTTTAGACGCGTACGGTTATCGTCGGTGAATTATGAATTTACCACGTTGATCGAAAAAGTATGACGATCATAATGGTATAGGTTAGAAGTCTTGTAGTTAACCGTCACTCGAAATTGAAAAACTGAAAATTATTTAAAACGTATAGATTTTGCCCTTGTTTGAGTGGTAGATCGGTTCCCTAATCCTTGTGAATAGATCAGTTGCTTAAGTATGGACTAGATCGGTTCTTTAGATCGGTTGTCAAAGAGTGAACTAGATCGGTGCCTTTTGTAAAACATCTAGATTGGTTGCTTTTGTAAAACGTCTAGATCGGTTCGTCTTAGATTGATTTTCGAAGACTTTGGATTAGATCGGTGCTTTGTTAGAATGACTAGTTCGGTACAATTAGATCGGCAAACTAGTTCGGTGGATGAAGGTTGAACTAGATCGGTTGATGAAGGTTGAACTAGATCGGTTGAGGAAGGTTGAACTAGTTCGGTTGTGCTAGATCGGTTCTCCTTGGTGAGTAGATCGGTTGAAACGCGGATGTACTATCGTCCTTCTTGACTTCAACCGTCCTTGTTTGGCTTCTTTACCTTTGTCTTCAAACCGTGTAAAGAATAAGCACAACGAAAAGAAAAACTAATAAGCCTGAAATAAGCTTGTATCACCACTGAAAGCTTTGAGATGAAAAGACGATCAACGAAAAAACAATATTCAAATGAAAAACATTTTTGAAAAACACTATTCAAATGAAAAACACTTTTGCTTACGTTTTATAAAGTGAAACAATATTCAAATGAGAAACGCTCCTATATGACAAAAGTTGCTTGTCTCAAATGAAATCCACTTTTGTTGACGTTTTGTAAAATGAAACAAGCACAAAAAACGTTTACAAAGCTGTGACGAAAGAAGATGGAAGAAAAAATAAAATAAGCTGTATAGAAAATAATATGGCGGAAAAAAATAAGCTTCAAACGACTAACAATTGATCACTAATAAACCGCCGAGGCTCTTGATACCATTGTTATCACCATAAACTTAACCCATATCACAAACATATTAAGCTATAGAGAGAAAAAAAAGGATCGAGATTAGATTATAGAGAAAGAGGAGTTGATGAATTACACAAACTCATGTGTCATGAAATGGTTCCAACATCCTCTCATGTGTGGGAGAGGGTATTTTTTACCCTTAGCCAAAATATAGGATGTGGGTATTTTGTAAATTGGTGTCGGGCTTGGTTTATATTGGGCTTAGAGCCTGAACTTTTATGAACAATATTATACTTACTAATCCTAAGACCCAAATTTAACCCAAATGAGCCTATTACTTAATAATTAAACGGACATAATATTAGCAACATAGTATGCATGCGTTAAGTGTTAAGTAATAAAGCAAATCAAATTAAACATGTTCATAGTAAGAGTCAAATAAATTAGTGATTATGAAGAATTAATACCATGTTGATGGAACCGATGGTGATGATATAGTTGATGGATGGTTAAACTTTCGATTCGGCTTAATTCAAGGATGCTAGTGATGAAGGTTTGTGAAGAGAATATGAAAGAAAGAAAAACACAAGAGAATATATTTCATATTTGAGTTTTTTGTGTTACTAAAAGAAGTGAAAAGATAAAATAGTCAAAAACAATAGTCTGAAAAGAATTATTTAGGGGGGAAAATCCAGTCCAAAAAAGTTGAAATTTTTGAAAACCTCATTTTTATAAAGCGGTTACAAAGTAACCGTGATAAAAAATCTTCAATAATGCGGTTGTCTGAAAATCAAATTATAAAA
This sequence comes from Tanacetum coccineum, assembly GCA_026074375.1. Classification (NCBI taxonomy): domain Eukaryota; kingdom Viridiplantae; phylum Streptophyta; class Magnoliopsida; order Asterales; family Asteraceae; genus Tanacetum; species Tanacetum coccineum. Next base: position 9,963 of record BQNB010047769.1, on the reverse strand, counting down.
TATTGAATCTTTTAAAATGGTTATATTCAACCGCTGTAAATAATAGGATTAAATTATAAAATAGTGAATTCTTTTATAACAATCAAATTCAACCGTTCTAAATGATAAGTTTAAATCATAAAATATTGAATTCTATAAAAACAAATATATCCAACCGTTCTAAATAACAAATTTAATTTAGTAAATATTAAATCCTTTTAAAACAGTTATATGTTAACCGTTTTAAATAACTTTGAATAATAAAAAGAAATTAAATAGATGAACCAACCGTTTTAAATGGGATATTTTATATTACGTTTTCTTTATTAACTGTGATATATAATGTTTTTCAAATTATTTAGTACTAGGGGTGAGCATACCGGACCGTACCGGACCAAACGTATTTCAGTCGGGTCCTCGGTCCGGGGTTTTTGTTACTTTCGGTCTCGGTCCGGTCCGGTCCGGCTCGGTCCGACCAAAAACCCGATGATTATGCCGTGTAGGACCGGACCGGACCGAAGACCGACCCGGACCGGACCTAACCATTTCGGTCCGGCATTTTGGACCAACTCGGTCCTCGGTCCGGTCCGGGCTTGGCCGGTCCGGTCCTTGGACCGTGCTCACCCCTATTTAGTACGGTGAGATTGAAAACTGTTCTAAAAAGTCCGTTGTAAAATACTCTTTCTCTACTAGTGTCATCAATGCAATCAATTATTTTACATTTATATGGCAAATTCAGAAGATGATCAAGAACTACATATATCGCATGTTTAATGGTGTTTCTCATGTGGTGGCTCACTGGAATCTTCTTTTCGCTTAAGGAGAAGCTCATTGTCGGGGAGAGAAGTAATGTTATATCACTAAAGGTTCAAGTAGAAGACTAGCAACAATAATCGACCTTAGTTTACCAGCTTAGTAGTTATGTTAGTTAATGCTATAATAATTTATAAGTTCCTGTAGTTTTTAGGAGTTATGTGTCTTAGGCAGTTATATGTCCAAGTAGTTGTTTCGTTAGCAATTGTAATAGCAGTTGTAGTGTAATAAATTTATATATTGAATAATCAAAAAAGGAACAGGCAAGTTGTCTTTTTTCAGAAATCTTTGTGTGTGTGTTTTAAGAGATCGGAGAATTCTCTCTAACCATTTCACATGATATAAAAAACTAAAATCAAGTATACAGGTTTACATAAGTCCTAAAATAGCTCATCTCGTTCAACATTTAAATTATTTTTAAATTGTTTGTCGAAGGCTACAAAAAATTATATGAACTGAATAACATACCTCGCTTATCAAAAACTATACCAAGTACATGGTCCGAACAAAAGTTGATTGATCTTTACCTGCAAAAGATGAACATAGCTAATAAAAACCAACTGCATAGCTTAACCAGGTTTCAACTTCTAAAGAACTATTATTAAGACCACATAAGCACTATTATATAATGTATTACCATTATATAAGCCAATAAATATACACGTTTCATTTATGCATATTACTAAAGTTGGTGTTTAGACACTCACCAAAGTGTATACTTCATCGTCTTTGCTGTCCAAATTACTTGCATTGTTATTTGTATGATTACTAAGTCTATAATTAATCCCCACTTCCGTCAACACATTTTCAGCAACCCTACAAAGTTCATTAGTTTTAGATGGCACATGACAATCGATATAACACTTCGTAGCTAACTTAGCTAGTTATCTTAATTCTTTGTTATTCGTACGCACATTATGCCTCCCATCAACCTAACACTACGGAATCCAATAACTTTTTTTACTAACCTCGGTATGAATCGGATAAATTTAACCCCAATTTGAGAATCACTTGGCACCTTATGTGATAAGTAACTTCATCCCATATTTACATTACACTATAATTACACAATGTGCCTCCATATAATATGAGCCCTCAACTAAGTCAACATTCCTTTATCTCTCAGTATCACTCTCACTATCGATCGAACACATTTCCCAAGCGGCCCGCTCTTACGCGTTTGATTCCAAATAACCTACTTAATAAGTAGTCCATTTTACTAAGGTACGTTTCTTATTTTTAACTTAAGAGGAATGCTACACTCACATAATTTTTACAAAAAATAATCCACATAATGATGTGTAGGTTAATTTGTGGATGCAAATATGTGAAAAGAATCAAAAGTATGAGAGATAAGACCAATAGTTTTCATGCCACATCATTATGTGGATTTGTTTTTGTAAACCTTATGTGGATCTAGCATTCCTCTTAACTTAAAAAACTCACCACACACTTCTAAAATTCACTTTGCAAAGTCTGCAATGCTTGGATTTCTTCATCAGAAATACTCAACATATCGTCTACTCACATAATAACAACCGCTACATCAAATTCAACTTCCATACAAACAAAAACTAAAATTAAAACAACGACTTTAACATACATACTTAAAGTAGAAACGCCGGTGATGTAGATAAGAATAGTTGCAAATCGAGAAGCTAATGCAATCAGGAATGCAAAGTGTAACAACCTCATGATTTATCAAGTCTGTTAACTATATAAAAAAAGAAAAGCAAATCAAATTAGGGTTTCCATTGATTCGATCGAAATCATTACGTTGTTGAAATTGAAGAAGTAAATTTGATAAATGGAAAAAAATCATAACATGTTGTATTAAGTTATCACATAACACACAAACAATTGAAGATATTGAAGCCGTGAAGATTGATTAAACTTTAGTGTTAGTTTAAGGTTTGGTGAAGAAGGATACGAACGAACAAAGGGATTTTTTATTTATATCGATTGTTTTGATGGGTTGTGAGCTTGTTGATAGGATTGTTTGAATGGTGGTTGGGTGGACTCAAGAGTCATACTTATAAACATCAGAGAATCGATCATGAGTTTTTCTTTATTAATATTAGGCTAGTACCCGCGCATAGCGGCAGAAATTCCTAGCGACAGACAATTAACGATATGCGATATTATGGTAAGTGTACGTTTTGAGTAATTTTGTTCAAAATAGAATGCAAAAATATCTAAATGTAATTTCAAACGGTTGTAACATGCGATAATTCAACTCATACTTTTTTTTGTAACATGTATCAAAGAACATATACAAATATTAGTGAGACTGAAAATAAAACATTACATCGAGATAATAACTAGCAATGCATGTTACTCGTCACGTAAAACTTCTTAATACAGGACATTTAATGTGTAGACTCCTCCTTAACCGAATTCCTTAATCGAACTCTTTGTCTGGCTTCACTAATACCTTTTTAAGTTTCCCCACAGGGACGATCCTTGCACTTTCGTAACGTTTGGGACGAAACATGCAATTTGCCCAAACTTTAGGGACGATTTATGCAATTTACTCTTTGTAAAACCTTTTTTCCTCTCTTTTGAGTTAATTGCATTATTTGGTCTCTGTGGTCGTTCAGATTTAACGAAAATGGTCTCTCAAACTTTTTTGTAACGAAAATGGTCCCTATGGTTGTGAAACATAACGGTTTGGTCCCTGTGGTAAGAGGATTCATAACGGTTTTGGTCCCCATAACCCATAACGGATTTGGTCCCTATAGAGACCAAACCCGTTATGTTTCACAACCATAGGGACCATTTTCGTTACAAAAAAGTTTAAGGGACCATTTTCGTTAAATCAGGACGACCACAGGGACCATTTATGCAATTAACTCCTCTCTTTTTGTTATTTTGTCTGTTTAGTAACAACACGTGTGACTAACTATTGATTTCGCTTATGTTTCAATCTCAGAATTAAAGTCATTTTCATTCCACTTTGTCATGTTACATAAATTGAAAACTTTGACAGTGGCCACATAATTTTTCGTTTCAAATGTCATATTATCACTAATTAGTAAATGGTAGTCTTTAGTTAGCATTTAAAAGGATTATGCATAACATATTCGACACATTTTCTTATTGAGTTATAAGAGTAATAGACAAGTAGCCGTGTAGTAACGTTTTGGTTAAGTATTTTGTGTAACCAAAATATCACTATAACTATATGCCGTTATAAAATACCGTTGCTATGCACGAGTACTCGTCTAGTCATATTGATAAATTTTCTTAAAAATTTATCCATAGGTACCCTTCGTAAGTGTTGATACAAAATTTCGAAGCAAGGACACATTAAAGCCATGAGCCTCTGTGTATCATCTATGTACATAATTTTGATAGATCGACGTCAACCAAAATACACTGAGCAAAAAAACACAATTGCGCGTACGGCCCCTATTAGATATACAATCTTATCACATATACTCAATATGTGTATTTTGAAACCTTGAAAAAAAACGTCAATCTCCCGTAAACACTCCACCAGAAATTTACTACAAACAAAGAAAATAAACAACTTCTAAACTCACAAGCATCAGATCCAAAAGTGTAGTCAAACTTGTGTTAAAGGTACAAAATTAAACAACCATGTTCAAGGCACTAAAATCAAAAGTGATCCTCAAACATTCTATAATCCAGTCATCACAACCCGTCATTAGATTCATAAACAAACTCAAAAAGACATATGAAGACAAAGCCAAAGGAAAACCATAATTATTTGACCCGTCATGACCTGTATTCCAAGGAGTTTGACTGCAGTGAGACATAATATAATTATATAAAATACTATTATCAATATCTACGTTTTGCAAACACAAATATATTAATGCTGCTGATGGCAATATGTTTTGTTGTTTTCAAGCTCCGCTTATTTACATTTTGTTTATACGTTTGGGTTATGTTGCTGCTTGTGACGTGCTCATCTACAAAAAGTTCTTACGATGGGTTGTTGTTGCTGCTGATGTGCTTCTTTGTTATTGTATGTTTTTACTGTATGGCATGTCGAACAAAATCAATAATGCAATATGTTTTGATAGAGCTTTGTATTAATCATAGCAAGTTAAATAAATATTATGAATAACTGTACTCTTCGTATTCAAATAATAGTTAGAAAAACACATGAAGAAGTAACCGTACCTCCTATGCGTTTGTGATATTGTGGACCGTTGTTCGGAACGGCTTGGAAAATTGGTCCTCTTTGATCAACGACATCTCTCTGTTAGCATAATACAAGATTCAGCAACATGCATCACAAATCATTAAATGAATATGCATGCAAATTAACTTCATCAAGTCTCATGCAAACTATAGTTAATAGTTCGTAAGTGTGAATGAAGAGTAACATTAACGACAGCATATACATGCAAACTAACAACATGCAAACTTGACAATTTGTGCGTGTTTGTGGACGGGATTTGGCCGGCTTTTATAGAGTTGAGATTATGTTAAAACTAATTGATGTCAATCTATATTTAAGGAAAAAATATGCATGATATGTTCTATATTTAAATCACTAAACTTACGTGATAAGTTATGCGATTTGACTTGGGCTTCTTTAAGACATACTTAGTGTGTGGCAAGCGAATATTGATAATCGATTTTTTGCGTTTTCATACACTCAAAACGGAGTTTTCAAAAAGCAAGAGGATAGCTAAAACTAACAACATGCAAACTTGACAATTTGTGCGTGTTTGTGGACAAGATTTGGCCGGCTTTTATAGAGTTGAGATTATGTTAAAACTAATTGATGTCAATCTATATTTAAGGAAAAAATATGCATGATATGTTCTATATTTAAATCACTAAACGTAACGTTGATATAGTTATGCGATTTGACTTGGGCTTCTTTAAGACATACTTAGTGTGTGGCAAGCGAATATTGATAATCGATTTTTTGCGTTTTCATACACTCAAAACGGAGTTTTCAAAAAGCAAGAGGATAGCTACTGCTGGAAAACGCTTTTTTTATCTTTACATGTAAATTACAAAATTACCCCCAACAACTCCTATCATCTACTTCTCATTTGTACACTTTTTTTTTTCTCACAAAGTTACAACCCCTCATCATCTATCACAGCCTCCATCGCCACAAGTTCTTGAACCCCAAGATTCACAGGTAACTATATAAAATATTAATTTTAAAGATAAAACAAATGTTTATCTTTGTTTAAATTTGTGGTCACGTTTTCTTTCATTTATAGAGTATCAACATCCTTGTTTAGTGTAACAATATTTTGATTTTGTCTTCTGTTTTGCACAGTTTTAGAATCTTTGAGGATCGTCCTACGGTAAGTATGCTCTGAAACAGAAATTATCAAACTTAAAATGTAATATTCATTAGATGGATATTGAATTCATAAAGCTTAACAAACTATATATCTTGGTTGTTTTCTTTAATTAAAACTCAAACAGTGTGTTTGTTAATGATTTTACATAGAAGAAAAAAATGGTGTACTTTAATTTTGTTTTGCTTTTGGTTTCTTTTCTCATCAGTAGAGCAAATGCATGTTAGGTTGCTTTTATAAAATAGTTTACATAATAGACATCAATAGGTAAGCGAAAACGCAAACAGAGACTTCGGTGTTAATAGTGTGTATGCTAAAAGCGTATATGTTGTTTGATACCAGAAATTTTATTTAAGCTATCATATAAAGTGCTATTGGTTTAGACTTCATTATTTGTGACATTTTGATTATATTTGCATACGAGAGCTATTTACATTTGTCTTGGCAGTTTAGGACATGGACTCGAACCATGAAAACACCAATGTTAACCGTACATCTAAAAAGGCGGCTTCTCGAAAAACTGTTTGGGATACTAGTACCCATATCACGTTTGTTGAGTTGTGTCTTGAGGAGGTTAGAAATGGGAACAGACCCGGAACCCACTTTAATAAGATTGGATGGACAAACTTGGAAAAGAACCTAAAAGCTCGGTCAGGAAAGGTATTTAACAAACAACAACTCAAAAACCATTGGGATACGATGAAAAAAGATTTTAAGTTGTATGATCGTTTAATGAGAATTGAATCCGGGCTTGGGTGGGATCCCGTGAAAAAGACTATTGATGCAACGCCTGAATGGTGGGATGAAAAAATAGAGGTACGATTATAGTGATTTATAGTAACAATGATTTTGTTAAATGACACTTTTGGTTGGCTGTTGTTATATCGTTAACTATATTGTATTTGTTTGTTTTATAGGCTGATCCGGACCTTGCAAAATTTAGGGACAAAAATTTAGAGATGTATCACATGTATTACGAGCAATTATTCCGTGATTTTGTTGCCGTTGGGGATAAGACTCAGCTACCTATTCAGTTCCAAAACAATGATAGTCCAAGTAATAACCAAAACAATGATAGTCCAAGTAATAACCAAGAAGAAGAGGTGGGTACTAAAAATATAGAAGGGAATGGGGATAGCGGCGAATTCAATTTAGGTGATGGTGTTGAAATATCATTTCCAGAAAGTAGTTCAACAAAGAAGAAGAAGAAGAAAGATAACGATTCTAATACTCGTTCAAAAAAGGGAAAAACTACAGGAGTTTCATCTTCTTTTGAATTGAAACTGGATACCGTATTGCAAACTTTAACATCAAGAAGCTCACAAACATTTCCACCACAAAACCATGTCCCTTCTATTGCAGAATGCATGGACATTGTTGCAACCTTTCCTGGTTTTGAACCAAGCTCGACGGACTACAACAAGGCACTGCGCATCTTTTGGAAAAAGGAAGCAAGGGAAAGTTTTATGTACCCGAAATCCTCTCTGGACAAGATTAACTTCCTATACTCACTTATAAATGAGTGATATGTGTCTTGTTTCATTCAGTAGAAATTTGGTGGTTATGTTATTGTTATGTGATGTACTCTATGTTCTTATTTGACGATATGTTGTTGTTTAAATTTGACATTTGACAGTATGTTATGTTATGAGAATGGATTCTGGTGTTTGCTAATGATGTTCTTGTTATTTCTATTTTATTTGACATCTTCTTCTTTCTTTGTGTGTGTTATAATAGGATGGATTCGGATAGTGACGATGAAAATAATGATTCTAATGAAGAAGATTGGATGGAGGATGAGAACACATGGTTACTTCTTTGCGGTTTAGTTGCCAAAGGGATAATAATAGGTCATAATGCACTGAACAAAAAGAGACTTGCCTGCCGTACTTCTTGCCGCACGGGTAATATTTTAATCCAAGAAATACTAAATGGTCATCCTAGGCGTTGCTACGAGGATTTTAGGTTACACCTCGATGTATTTAAGGATTTGTGTTCAGATCTTAAAGAACATTATGGCTTAAAGGCAACACGTAATGTCTCGATTGAGGAGTCACTTGGTATTTTTCTGATGATATTAGCACATGGATGTGGAAATAGATTAGCTCAAGAAACTTTTAATCATTCCGGAGAAACCATTCATAGGCATTTTCATAAAGTTCTTAAAGCGGTGCTTAAACTTAGCGGGGACATTATCAAGCCAAATACAAATTACAACGAAGAAGTACCACCACAAATTTTAAACAATTCTCGTTATTATCCAATGTTCAAGGTATGTTGTATGATGATTATAGGTTACAATATACTTGGCCTGTGTGATAGATTAATGAGAAACCTGTTTTCTTTTTATAGAATTGTATTGGAGCTATTGACGGGACACATGTGAGGGCATCGGTTCGAGAGCATGAACAAGCAAAATATATTGGTAGAAAAGGATATGCGACCCAAAATATCATGGCGGCGTGCGATTTTAACATGTGTTTTACATTCGCATGGGCGGGATGGGAAGGGACCGCACATGACACAAGAATTTTTTATGAAGCATTACGTAGGCCAGAAGTAAATTTCCCACGTCCAACCGGTGGTAAGTTTACTTAAATATTTTTAGTTATAATATTGGTGTATTACGTATCTGGCGCATAACAAAATATGGTTTATTTTTTAACAGATAAATATTATGTTGTTGACGCCGGGTACCCAAATACTAAGGGGTATCTTGCTCCATATAAAGGAAATGACATTCGTTATCATATACCTGATTTTCGTCGAGGCCAAAGTTGTGCCCAACGTGCTCCAAAAGGAAAAAAAGAGACGTTTAACTACTATCACTCGTCGTTAAGAAATGTGATTGAACGAACGTTTGGAGTATGGAAAGCAAGATGGGCAATATTAAAAGACATGCATGTAAATTATTCTTATGAAACACAAGTGAGCATTGTAATAGCATCGATGGCAATCCACAATTATATAAGGAAGAAAGGTCAATTCGATGACGCATTTAACACGGCACAACAAGAAACTTACAATCCAGGTCAAGATTTCGACAACGAGGTATTTAATAGCATTAACCAAACACAAGATGACGCAAGTTCAAGTCGTAGTAGTGATCTATATATGAGCACAATAAGAGAGATGATTGCAAGAGATCTGATGAACAAGTAAACCTTGTATGATGTATGATTGTCACTAGTTTAATTTTCTATCATGTATGTTTGATTGTTTTGTTGAAATTAGTAAGTTTTTTTTACTGTTGAGAAAAACTTCGAACAAAATATCTAATTATCTATCAACTAAACAAAATAATTCAACAAATATAAAGAATGTCTATTTTGGTCATTTTACATATCAACTAAACAAATAATCCAATTTGCCAAACATTAAAAAAATTGATTATCTGATTATTGCGATTTCAAACAGCATAATCAAATCCAAACACTATTTTCCAGAATCACGTTTTGTAACCGCTGATTATCTGATTATCCATTTTCAAAACGAATAATCTATTTTGAATAAGCAATCCCAAACACCCCCTTAATCTGTTAAATGATTAGAAAGGCCGTTATTTAAGGAATAACTTATCTTTTTAATTATATAACTTCTGTGACTTTGACGGTTTGACATGTGGGTTTTTAGCCAGTGTTTAAAAAATACATTTTAGAACAATAAATTACTCAATCCGACATGTACCATATAGTTTACCAATTGTATAAAAGATAAGGATGCCTTGGCCGCAACTGTATGCAGCGACTTAACTGCACTCACAGCCATAAAACATCAACGTTTAACTATGCATTCAGTAACTAACCATTTCATTTTTGTGGTGTAGCGACAAATATTAATTGTAAGTGTTGTGAAAGTAAAAAAGAAAACT
>BQNB010047768.1:24515-42924 GCA_026074375.1 Tanacetum coccineum | reverse complement strand
TTACGCTACAAACACCAATCTTCCGCACATCGACCTTAATGTTCGAGACAATGTCTCTTCGGCATCGCGCAACAATGGTTTTGAAGTCATGGTGGTTCTGATATTTAAGAAAAAGAAAAAAACATATCTTAAACGAAAAAAATTAAACAAAATTCGCCACAACAAAGCGCGGGTTTTCAAAACTTGTTCATAACCAATGCTAGTACGAATGTAGATTTTTTGTTTTAAAGTCATTTTAAACTGGGTAAATTACAAATTTCGTCCTTAGAATTTACAATTTTCCCTGTTCACCGAATTCAAGTTTATATTTCATACGTCCTTAAGGTATCGTTTTTGTTGCAACCTAGCTATTATGCCAATGATTGATACTTTTGCCTGTCGGTCATGGTCAAAGACTTGTGAAATTACTAGCATACCCTCATCTTCTTCCACACTCCATGTCCATTTCAATAACACCCGTTAACTAAGCCACAAGGACGATTTATGCAACTTATTCTTAAGAGTGCTAGGTGTCCTGTTCGTCTGCCACCTCTGCGCCACCTTACCCCCTCCTAATAACACAACAATAACTAAAACCTTTTCCCAACAAGAAAACCAATAACACTTATTGGGTCCCACGACGACCACCCACCACCTCCGCCCACCACCACCGCAACCACCTCCACCACATACGATCACCCTGATTCGGGGTGGTGGTAGGCAGTAGTCGCATGTGGTGGTGGTTGTTGTTGGTGGTTGGTGGTGGTAGTAGGTCATGGCGGTGGGTGGTAGCGGTGGGTGGTGGTTGCGGTGGTGGTGGCAGCTGTAGTGGTGGTGGTGGTGGTGGATGGGTAGGGGTAGGTGGGTGGGGGTGAGGTACCACTGCTCATTGCATTTAGTTTTAGGATTTTATTGGAAAACTCTGATGTAGCGATTCATAATGTTTCAGTGGAACATTGGAATGATGATGGTGTACATGAGGCCATGAGTGTATAAAATCATGGCCTAATTTTTGGGTGTATCACCCATAAAGTAAACAACTAATTAACCTATTTTACATTATGCATACAGACAGCGTTGTTTTGGTAATTAATGAGGTCATTTTGGAGTTATTGCATGTCGCTTGGTAGTAGGTTGTGTCGTTTGGTTGTTGGGCCATTTTCATTTTCTAACTTATTGGGCTATAACTGGGTCTTCCTTTTTCTTTAGTACACTTATAATACGTTTCATCTACTGCTGCATATTTAAAACATACATTGAACACACATGCAAACATCTTCTATGTCTCTACCAAACACACATGCAAACATTTTCTTTCTCTCTACTTTAAACTTTTTATCTCTAAATTCAGACCCGTTTATCTCATACTGTTGTTTAAATAAGCTGGTTAGATTCCGAGCAATGGTAATTGTTTAGTCGTGTGGGTGTTTTAGAGATTGAGATTCAAGTCTGATTCGCATCTATTCGTTAACATATGGTATTTAGGAATTATTTTGACTTTGTAAGTTATTATTGGATTTATGTATTTGTCTCTGTGTTTGTTTAAAATTGTTGATAAGTATGATATGTGTTCATGGAATTCTGCATGGATGTTTATGGTTTGTTTAAGCTTGAGGTCGTGCTTTGGTGTCTCATATATGAAGCTTGATATGTGCTTATAACTTTTGATTTTATATTTTGTATAAGTTGAGCTAAGAGATTTTGATTTCTTAATTGTTGCATGATTTTATAGGCCGCGTATAAGTTATGGTTATGGTTGCTATGTTGATTAGTGTCGTTGAGTAAAAAAGGAGACTGATTTTTGAATTAAAAAGCTTATATTTTCTAAGTTATTTACTGCTGCATGATTTTATAAGCTGAGTATAAGTGATGCTTATAGCTATTAAGTTCATAAGTGCTGTTAATTAAAAAAGAAAAATGGTTTTTCGCTTTACAAGCGAATGTGTTGCTCTATAAGGTGAGCTAAGAGGTTTTGATTTCTTAATTGTTGCATGATTTTATATGCTAAATATAAGTTATCGTTATGGTTGCTATGCTGATTAGTGCCGTTGATTAAAAACGGTGACTGATTTTCGGATTTTAAAGCTTCTGTTTTCTAATTTATTTACTGCTGAATGATTTTATAGGTTGAGTATAAGTTATGCTTATAGCCACTAAGTTCATAAGTGCTACTAATTAAAAAAGGAAAATGATGTTTAGCTTTACAAACGAATGTATTGCTCTATAAGGTGAGCTAAGAGCTTTTGATTTCTTAGTTGTTGCATGATTTTATAGGTTGCATATAAGTTATTGTTATGGTTGCTATGTCGATTAGTCCTATTAATTAATAAAGGAGGACGATTTTCGGATTTAAAAGCTTTTGTTTTCTTATTTATTTACTGTTGCATGATTTTATAAGGTGAGTATAAGTTATGCTTATAGCTGCTAAGTTCATAACTGCTTTGAATGAAAAATGGAAAATGATTTTTCGCTTTACAATGAATGTGTTGTTCTATAAGGTGACCTAATAGCTTTTGATTGATTAATTGTTGCATAATTTTATAGGCTACATATAAGTTATGGTTATGGTTGCTATGTTGATTAGTGTCGTTGGTTAAAAAAGGAGACTAATTTTCAGATTTAAAAGCTTCTGCTTTCTAATTTATTTACTGCTACATGATTTTATAGGCTGAGTATAAGTTATGCTTATAGCTGCTAAGTTCATAAGTGCTTTTAATTAAAAAAGAAAAACGATTTTTCGCTTTACAAATGAATGTGTTGTTATATAAGGTGGTTTTGTAAAGAAAAATGGATTTTTCATTGTCATTTGATTGCATGTTGTGTTTGGAACGACTTTAAGTTTTTTTATTACTGATTTGATTAAATCCTTTGAGGTTGCTGCTAAGTTTATAAGTGTTGTTAATTAAAAAAGGAAAATGATTTTTCGCTTTACAAATGAATGTGTTGTTCTATAAGGTGGCTTTATAAAGAAAAATGGAATTCTCATTGTCATTTGATTGCATGGTGTGTTTGGAACAGCTTTAGGTTTTTTTACTGATTTAATTGAATTCCTTAAGGTTGAAGCTACGATTTATGTTCATCAGCCTTTATTAACGGCATGTTTTTTTTGTTGTTGTTGATCGTTTGGGGTAGGGTGTGTTACATGTGGTGTTTGGATTTGTTTTTATCTTTTTTTTATGTGGCTTGGTTAAATTTCTGTAGGATGACGTCACCTTTTATGCTCCAAGGAATTTAGGTATTGTCGTTGTTGGTTTTTGTAGTTCTGATTATGTTTAATTATATAAAATTTAGAATAGTGTGTATTGCCTATGGTGTTTGATTTGGTTTTATTTTTTTGATGTAGCTTGGTTAAAATGCTGAAGGATGACGCCTCGGTTTATGCTTCACCAGATGCTGATATTTTGCAAGTTCTTGGTTGTTGATGCGTATTTTTATTTGAATAGATCAGGTTTTAGATTTATAGTACTCGACTACCTATGATCAACAATCGCACTAACGGGCAGAGAACCCGTTCATGTATAGTGTAGGATTGGTAAATCTAAGGTCGTTCCCAAGAGCTAATGGGCGGTCTAGAATATGAGTTTTATTTGTCACATTTTTGAAAGCTAATTTAATAACTGATTAAATTAACTAGAAATGGAAGATAAAATGAATTGGGTTGAGGTTCAATTAAGGGAAGAAGGCGGGTTATCCTAGTTACTCCTCAACTAACGCAATGATTCAATCCCCTAGTGCAATGTCTAACCCTTGTTCTAGTTGGTATTGCTAATATCGCTAGGCCCGAATGGTGATCGTAACCCTACCTATAATTGCGAAATCTCGGTCCAATTGGTCATAGTAACCGAGATCTTAGTCCCATTGGTCATGGCAACCTAGCATCATAGTTGTTTGGCATGCAAATACCTATTAGAGGTTACTAACAATTATTTCCCCACACTTTAAAGTATGACAACCAAATAAGATATCCAAAAAGAACAAGAATTAAACTAGATAATCGAATCACAATAATAATCAATTTGTAATAAGGGTAACACACGGAATGTTTAGCTAAAGATCATGTCATACAATCAAAATCCATGTTTAATAATGTAAGTATAATGTTGCTAATCGAACCAATCTCATATGATGGTGATGATGTCTTCTCCCCTTAGATTTTCTTCCTTTCTTGAACCCTAAATCGACCCTAGGGTCCACACTCTAGTTATGAGTGAGTTACAGCTTGTATTTATAGGTTTTTGCTGATGTTGATATATTTACAACGTAGTTGTAAGTGAAGAACCATGTCGTAGCTTCCTTCTGGTGCTCACGGCTTCAAAATTCCATATAGTTACACCGTAACTGACCCACTGCAGTTACGCCGTAAGTATTGCTAAATTTTGATTTTTAGTTGTGTTCCAGGCTTAGCTTAAAGCACGAAAGTTGTAGATATCCATTTCCTCTTTCCATGGCCACTTGAATCAGCTAAAAAGGAGCTCGTATGAAGAAGTTATAGTCAAAATACTAAAGCACCTTTCTGGAGATATTTCGTGAACATTTCTTCAACTTTCGGCTTCATTTCTCCACTCGATCCTTTCACAAGCCTTCCATAATGAGCTCCAAATCGCAAGTAGGTTACTCCTTGTGTATTTCTTCATTTTCCTCGTCTTTTTATTCCAATGCCTTGATTAACCTGAATATGCACATATGGACGAATTAAGTACCAGGTTCATATTAGAACAATATAAAACATGGCAATAAACATTGGATTTTGATATAGAAAAGTATTAACTATTTGATTTTATCAGTTTCATATGCATTGTTGATTACGTGAAAAAGGTACAAATTTTTAACATATTCAGCTCCAAAAATTTATATATTAAAATTATTTATGGGTTAGTCAATTTCAAAGTATTTCTATGTTCTAACAATTTGCTAACACTAACCACAAAAGTATTGAAGTGATCCTTGGAACTGTGCTTGGTGCAAAATAATTCATAAAGCTTTGACTCATTTTCACTATGTGTTTTCATAAGTATTTGTAATTAGAACAAGGGGCTTATTTTTTTTGTTTTGTATGCTGGTGCATTATCCATGCTATTTGCGATTTCTTAAACGTTTCTTTGTGTTTGTTTGAGCCATGTGATGTCTTTTGGAGTCTCAAATGCGGTCATATTTGATTAACATGTTGATTTTAAATGCTTTGTGTAATTTTTGGTCATAAGTTACGATTTATTATGTGTTTTAGGGTAGTTTTTGGCCAGTGCGAAATAAGTGTATGTTGTTGTGAATGGTTTTATATGGTGTGTGTAAGTTAGGGTAATAACTTTTTGCTTTCTAAGTGTTGTTTATAGAAAAACTAGTTGCAAAGCCCGCCCGATGGGCGGGCTTGCCTTGTGAGTATCCAAGGAATATATAAAGTAACGGTCATCAATTATGAAAATCGTAAAATATTTATAGAGTGAATAAAAAACAAAAAGAAATGAATGGTAATCCGATATGAGGAAATAAACCTTAATAAAGTATATGTCATTACAAAGTATATGCTTTTAGTTCATATGCGAAATAAAGTTTCTTTATACACAACGTTTGTCATTGAATTTTTGTATTTACCATATCTATCACAACATTGAATCTTTAAACCCTTCCTGCTCTTGATCCTTAAGACAACGACATATGGTTTCTCATGAGATAAAACCGGCCTCTGATGGGTGGGCTTGTTTTGTGAATTTCGTCTACAAAAAATTAAGTAAAGGTAAATCAATAATAAAAAAAGAAATATTTATTGAATGCTTTAACAATGAACAAAAATGAACGCTCATTCGATATGAGAAACTATAATTTATTAAAGTATCTGCAAGATCAAATTATATGTTGTCAGTTCAAATTTGCACACATAGTAGACTTTGTTTTAGTTTATCGATTGTTAGTAAGATTACACTAATTTAAGAATGGGTAAAATAGTACATAAACACCACATTTAGATAATAAATAAGTTGAGTAAACAATCATAGCTTTGCAAAAATGTATACGTAAACAAACAAAGCTTTGCATAATTTTATATATCCTCATATGTTAATGCCTTATATGAGGAAAGTGGAAAACTGAATTTCAGCCTGTCTCTGATCTTGGTTAATTGGATGTACAGATTTTCAACCAACATCTGAAACATGCAAAAAAGCATCATCATTATATTGGAAAGAGACGGAACGGGTGGGGCATTAGCAAGAGCAAAACCCAATGCTGTAATGGGCATTGGTTGTTGCATAGCAGCAACTATAACAACCCATAATTTTCATCAATGTAATTATCCATCTATTAAATTAGATGCACTGTAATATACATCTATTATATATATACCACCTTTTTACAGGGAAAATTTTGGCTTTATCTCATTATGCAACGTAACTTGCATCTCTAAAGTAAACGGGCTCACTCAACCTCCACCAATACCATCTATATCTATGTTTATATCATGTAAACATCCTAATATGTTAAGTCTATATCTTAATATCATTTTTACCAAGTACATTACCCATTTAATGTACCATTTACAATGTTATATCAAAACGGACTTTATCCGTTAACGTTTATATCAAAACACTAATTATATGTAATGTATATATATAAAATGAATGTGCAAGCCTTCAAGCATGTGTACAAGTGTACAATGCATAACATTTGAAATATAATTTCCGTCCAAGTCAATGTACAACTCATTTAAGCCCAATGTATAAGTCAATAATGTAAGAAAACCAAACTAGGTCATTTTACCTCCAAATTCATTCTAGTTTCTTACCACCACTTTAGCATAAGGTACAAGCACTTAATGCATGACTCCTAAACCCTAAACCTAAACCCTAAGTCATTCTAATCTAAAACCCTAAACCCTAAATTAAACCCTAAAACCCTAATTTCATTTTAAACCCTAGAGGAAGCCATTAACATAGCCCAGAGGCTAATGGATCAGGTAAAAAAGCACACTCCGGTGCAAGTATCAAGTGATCACAAACGAAAGTTTGACGACAAAAGAACTTTCAACAACAACAACAACAACTACCGTAACACCAACACCAATAACCGCTACAATAATCACCAACCACAACATAACAGAAGACATGAAACCTTCAGGTCTTATGCTGTCACTCCAACTGAAAACAATGGGTATATTGGAAACTATCCTTTATGTAAGAAATGCACTCCGCATCACACAGGACCTTACATTGTTAAGTGTAATACTTGTAACAAGGTGGGCCATCTGAACAAGAACTTCAAAAACAAAGGGCCAGCCACCGGAAGTAATCTGCTACCAGTGACAATTACTTGTCATGCCTGTGGAGAGAAAGGGCATTATGCAAATCAGTGCCTAAAGACCACCAACAACAATGCCCAGGGAAGAGCCTACATGTTAAGGGATAGGAATGCTCACCAAGTCCCGAACATAGTCACAGGTATGTTCCTTCTAAATTAACATCTAGCTAGAGTATTATTTGATTCTGGAGCCGATAAAAGCTTCGTATCCATATCTCATGCCTCTATGCTAAATATTCCACCCATTACAATAGATACCTTTTACAATATTGAAATGGCTGATGGAAACCTAGTATGCACAAACACCGTTATTCAGGGTGCAACTCTAACCTTGTTAAACCAACCTTTCGAAATTGTTCTTATGCCAATCAAACTCGGTATTTTCGACGTCGTCATTAGTAAGGATTGGTTATCCAAGTATCATGCTAGAATTATCTGTGACGAGAAAGTCATCCACATCCCAATCAAAGGTGAAACTTTGATCATTCAAGATGACCAAAGTAAAACCCAACTAAATCTTATATCCTGTATAAAAACCAAAAGGTATATATCTCGAGGTTGTCAAGTTTTTGTAGTCCAAGTAATGGAGAAGAAGTCAGACGAGAAACGACTAGAAGATATCCCAGTAGTCAGAGAATTCCCAAAAGTTTTTTTTGAAGATCTACCTGGCCTTCCTCCCGTTCGCCAAGTAGAATTCCAAATCGATCTAATTCCAGGAGCGGCACCTATAGCCCGAGCACCTTATAGATTAGCCCCTTCAGAAATGCAGGAACTATCTAACCAACTTTAAGAGTTATCAGATCGAGGTTTTATCCGACCAAGTACTTCGCCTTGGGGAGCTCCTGTCTTATTTGTCAAAAAGAAAGACGGATCTTTCAGAATGTGTATCGATTACCGGGAGTTGAATAAACTTACCATAAAACTCGATTTTATTAAAACCCAGGACACATTAATCGTATTAATCTTCGTCAGAACGCTTATAAAACATTTACGTTATATATTGTAACATAAATTTTATCATCGACAACTTTAAAAAAGAAACTTAAAATCTTATCGTATCACGTTACTAGGGAGCTTCATGACCTCATTTTGACCCGACACCCTTTTTACTTCATTTTGACCCATTTTAAGCAACCAAGCACCTCAAGCACCTCTATGACCTTACAACCATGTCATCTAGCAGCCTACCAAGCACCTTTATCACCACCTTGGCCACCAAGTTTGGCCTTGTCACCTCCTTGTTACCCATTCTTAGTCGAACCCCCTAAAACCCCAACACCTTGCATTCCTAGTTTCCTAGCCCACCTTACTCATAACTAGCCCTCCCTTAGTCACTAATCTACTGTCCTTGACCCTTAGCCATCAAGAAACCTTGGGCACCAAGGGTTTTCACCCTTATAAATAGCTGAAATAAGCAACTCTTTCATTTCATCCATCAAACTCAAACACACACACTCAAATGGAGTTCTAGCCATTCTCTAGAAGTAGTAGAAAATTAAGTGAAGTCCTTAAGCTTAGAATAGAAGCCAAGAACCAAGAGAAAGAAGCCCTTGAAGATTACTTTTCGGAGTAAGCGCGAATGCTGTGAATAGATCTATTTGGGACTGAGCTTCCCCGTTGATGTACCTATACTTTCTGTTAACCAAACGCACTTCATTTGAATCACTATGCGGGTGTTTGGCAAAGGCACCCATTGGGGAACTTCTTGTAATTATTGTTTATCTCAAGGTCTCGGTGTCATGAGCTTAGGGCAATACTAATTAATATTGTTTTCTATAATAATTGTACTCATTGCAATTATTACACTTATGGGTGTATAACAATGTAACCCACTATTGAACTTGTATTCAAACTGTTTACCATAAACCAATGAATCTCACTCAACCATTTTGTTGACCTTTTTAGCATGTTTATCTCAGGTATTTGAGCAATTTATGGCACGGAGTGCAACAGACTTGAAGATGGCTAAACTGTTATCATTCAAACTTTATGTTTTCATGTAGATTTAGGGACCTCTGTTTGTAAAAACTCTGATGAAATAATGAATGATAACTTATCTTTTAAAAACGTCTCTTTTGAGTTGTTTTCTATGATTTTGACTGTTGTACTATGAAATAATACCCCAGATTAGCTTTCGCTGCTATATGTCAAAAATGGGGGTATTATAGCAACATATCTTGGAAGTATGCCACCCATGTCGTATGAGACTTGAAGCATTCTGTTTTCATATGTTCATATTTCCATCTCCCACGTTCCTACCAGGACAACCCCAATACATCCTTCCTCTCGAAACCATCTGAAGTAACAAACAATCACCAAAGGTTAAACATTTATATTCAGTTGACCCATCAAGGTTCAAATTGCTCACACATGGCATCAAGAAGACAAGAAGTAATTCATAATAGCACTGTTTATGATGCACCCAACCACTCCTATTTAAACATGTAATGAGGGTTTAGATTTCTATTTTAGTTTGTCCAAAAAGAATTACACTCATCAGATAGACGGATAGTAAGTATATATTCCTAAAAGGAAATGCTATATCCTTCCAAAGACTCAAACATACCAACTTAATTATCTTTACAAGTTAAGTTAGGTTTATGATTTTTTTGAGGATAATCTTTTTTTCTTCTTAAAATTACGTGTCTTTCAAATGAGTAAAAGTAGCACTTGATTAGCTAAAAACATTAGTTGAACGTTATTTATAGCACATTTTTTTTCTCAGTAAAATTTGTTTTTAGACAAAAGACATATATACATTATAGATATCACGACTATCTAGGGTGACACAAAATTCGCTCCTGAAAAGTAGATACTTCAAAAATATTCATACTTTAAGCAACTGGAAAACTTGACAGACATTAGTAGTAAACTGGAAGTGACTAAAGAAATGTGATCATTTAAAAAAAATTATTGTTCCTTATCTTAAAAATATCATAAACTTATTTCTATCGGTCAAGTTACAACCTAATGCAAGTCATTTAAAGATAAGGCTGCCTCTAAAGCCGATTTTAATATATGGATACAAAACATGAAAAAGGTCAGAAAAATGGCACTTACAATTATCTTACCATCGTGTATGTCTTCTTCCAAAGAGTCTTACCATATGCAAATATACAAACATTATAACCATCAAGCATAAATCTAATCAGTGGCTATGCATATTTTCTCTACAAATACAGGAACTATATCAGATGTGATACTTTAACACTTTTACATAAGGATATAAATATGTAACTTTCACATATGCAACGGTGATCACAACTCTTCCCATGTCATCTAAATACATACAACTTTTACATAAACACGCAATACCTACTAATGAGTATGTGTTTCAAATGAAACCATCAAACTTGTTACAATTTCTTATTAAAGATCATATAATGAGAGGTTAATCTTATGCATCATCAGTAATGACATAAGTATTGCAAGTAAATACATGCAATCAGTATACAGTTATATATAGTAAACATTATGCCATAAAGTGGCTCTAAGCTTTACTATTTTAGTATGTTAGCCTGTTCTTCACCATAACATACCCTTTCTAAGGATTCTACAATCTAATATTCGACTTGGAATGTCCACTATAATGATGCGTTATTGCATAATATTCTTTCAAAACTTGGTGCTAATAACCCTCTTAAACATTATAAACAAAAAACAGAAACCAAACATACCTAGCTCAGCCCCTTCTCAACAACACACACAACTACACATCATCATCCCTATACAACTGTGTTTCAAAAAGAAGTTCATGAAGAATACGTGTTTCATGTTTAATAAAATGTCATTTGAATGAAATACCTTGGAATGTGAGAGACAAGTACATGTATATATTTAGCCCAACCAACACAAAGAATGTCGTATTGCTCATCAAAAGCCTTGGATTTTTCATTAGTCATTCCATGCTACATATGCTTGTCACCATTATTATGTTACGAAAGTCAGACTTGCAATTACTAACCAATTTATAATAAGTTAGATCTTATGCAAAGCATACAAATTTTTAAATTATGTTTTGTACATAACAATCAGATATTCACTTTCCCTTTAACAAATGCTACTTCATCTAAAAAAATTCAGGACATGTATCGTGTGTTATATTATGTATGTAAAGAGTGAAATAGTTTCCTTTATTTCTAAGCTACGATATGAAACTGAACTTTGCAAAGAGTTAAAGAATGGCCTTGATTTCTAGAATGGGCTGAAACGATGCTTGTTCCTTAAAAATTAAAACTCAAGATTAAACAAACTAATGACTTAAGTTATACTAATGAAAAAACTAATAAAGAACTTACATCTAGAAGAGTGTCTCATGGACTTTTACATCTAATCCATCAAAATATTTAGCATCCTGCACATAATGTTGAGCTCAAATATTGCATAGACTAAGCTGTCGATTCGCAATCTAATTAAAGTTCTCAACTTGTAATTCTAACTAAATACAGTTGGTTTACACATAATGTTTATTGTGGCGTAATTGCAACCGAATACATTCAGTATTCCTTATTCTTTTATATTAGTTTACACAACAATGATTTGTAGTAAATATAATCATGACTGATATTAATTAAACCTAACAATTGAAATGAAATGGTGGCAACATATAAAAACACAAATAATTTACTGAAAATAAGCTAAAAAGCAGCTGATTACGAATATGTACCTGAAAGAGTGATCGGCGTTTTTTGATTTTGGCGTTATCGTATTGTATATCTTTCATAGAGTATGGCAACGCCCATATTTATAGATTCCTTAAAAGATGAAGCACCAACAGGAAGAATTATAAACTCTTGCATTGCAAGCTTATTGCTTGCATGTGAAGCTCCATTGATCACATTCAATGCTGGGACAAGCAACACCAAGGTCTTGTTTCCAACAAGGTTTGCAATGTGCTGCATATAAAGACAACAAACTTGGTAACTAAGTCAACATACTCAAATCAGTTACATTGCCCGTTGAAGAGCTACAATGGGTACCTGGTAAATAATATTTTTTTTTAATTGATGCTCCCGTGTTGCACACAGCAAGTGTCACTGCCAGTATAGCATTTGCACCATGCTGGTAGACATGAATAAAATAGTTAAGCAAAAGATGATAAAATAAGACAAGTTTCGTATACTGGATAACCAAATGCTTAATGACATGTTGTGCACCATTACCTTTTGCTTACACCAATCATGTATTTGTCAATTTTGATCTGTTCTATTGGTCATGTAGGGGCATACAACACAGAATTAGATTACAAAGAGTAAAACATTATGGGTTGTTAATCAAAAAGAGAGAAACAAATTGCATAGAACATACCTTTTCAATCAAAGCAGGTGCAATGATCGAGTTGACTTTGTGCACAGCCTGAACTCAACATAAAACACACATATTTTTGTTAAGTAACAATCATAAGATTGAACCAATTCCATATGTTCACAAAATCTTACAACATACATCTCTGTAACACTATATCTCTTAATCACATGAAAAAAACACTTGAAATAAGCTTGACTAATCGACATTACACAGCTAATGATCACTCGAAGTTCAAAGCATCATAAAACATTTGCAGCTCAAGTTTCAAGAAAAGAAACCATCAAACTACTCTAGACGAGATACTAACATTTATGTTTCAGAGTTTTAGGTGACTTTTGACATGTTCAAACCATTTGACTTAAAGGTTGTTTTTATTACCCGTTTGACTTGAGTCAAAACATATCAAATTGAACATTTTGTAAGCAAATTGATTGAAAATGTCCCACATGTACCACTCACATAATAAAACTAAAATTGTTTTTAGTTACCTTGTACCACCTCGGAGCGGCTTTTTGGTCAGAATCATACATATTTTTCATGTCACCTTGTTCTTGCTCCTTAAACATGCACTTTTATTTCCTATACATAACAATAAATGGCACCTGATACAAAAAGAAAATACAAATTTCAAAACATAGAAAATAACCTGATACGAAAGCAAAAAATGATTATTGCTTTAGGAAATGAATTTGTGATTTAATATCAGTCTCTGCACAAATTTCAGCAACCAAATAACCTTCTAAAACATTCTTTTATGTGAAGATTATTACATAAACAAAACAACCTTTTAAAATTCTATTTTCACATAAATATTACAGCAACCAAAAACCCTTTTAAGAATCTTTTTATGTACAAATGCTTCAGCAACCAAATACCCTTTTTAGATTATTAGCCGTTTGATTGCTTGACAAATTAAGGATTGAACTAATACCATATCTGTCATACCACCGTGACAGTTGGTCACAGGATCGCCTCTTCTGAGTTCTTGAGCCATTCCATATGGAAGATATGATTTTGAACCTAAATTAGGAATTACATCAGTTGGTGGTAACTTTATATAAAGATTGAGAAAAGCCTCTTTTGGATCAGTGCATTCTATGAAAGGCATTGCCATGAGATAGTCATCACAATATCGTGGCAGAATACGATCATCTTTAGGGAAGTCTTTTAATTAAAAGATCTTATGCAATGATTGACGGTATTTTATTCCTTTAGTGTAAGTATGTAACCTTCGAAAAAATTAGTATTAATCGTAGCAACTTGCTCCTCATTGTGTAAATTCATAGATATTCATAAAAGTGCTTAAATTAATCAAATAAAGATGAAAGAAACAATAATCAATTAAACCCCAATAAAATAACTTTCAACAAATGAATTGAGAGAATGATACACATGTTATTCAATCTAATTATGAATAATAAAAAACAAATAACATACACAGAAACAAATAATAACTGAGTGAAGCATTAATACATGTATCAAAAATTAAAACACAACAGAAAAAAATGAATCACATACGTGTAGTTGCTATAAATCTCCATTTGATCTAAATCGTTTACCTTTCAAACAAAAATCAAGTATCTTTTACCTGCAAATAATCAATCGAATCAGGATTCTTGATAAAAACTATAAATAAAATTCAATCAAATTTAAAATTAAACAAACATGGCTAAATATCAAACAAAATCATAACTAAAAGTAACCTTCAAAGATAATCCAGGAGCCGGTGAGAATTTTCGGTGGATGATATAGTCGTATCTTTATGTGATAATAGTTAAGAATGATTGACATCATCTTAGGTTTGACTATGTGATTTGAATTTCAGTGTTCTCCGAATTTAATGGCCCTGCGTTTATTTTGGAAGTGATATGCGTTTCAGTTGTGGTTTCCAAAATTATAGTGGTTTCCATCCGCAGTAAGCGTTTTTTAGACAATTAAATGGGCATAATTATTTCCTTTCATAACATATCATGGTTTTTAATTTGAAATAAATGTTTATTTTGTGTTTATTGTATTTTTTTTCAAATGTAATCACAAATCCAGGAGTTGCTCTAGTGGTTCAGGCATTTGCCTATTTATGCATTATCCCGAATTCGAGTCTTACTATAGCATTTTTATTATGAATTTATTTGTAGGATGCATACGTGGATAAATAAATACCTATGTGGCTTTGTTGGTTGCCTAGGTGGATTCTTAAATGCATAGGTGGCTTCTTAAATGCATATGTGGCATTACTTATTGCATATGTGGCATTACTTATTGCATAGGTGGCTTCTTAAATGCATAGGTGGCATTAGTTGGTGCATAGGTGGCAATTGCAAAATGAATACGTGGCAAGAATGTTGCTTAGGTGTTATTTATGTATCCTGTTATATATATTGTAAGATAAGCCATGTGGTATGTAGTGATATATGCTCGTGATTGCTTATTTTTTGTCTATAAATTGTGATCATGACTAATTATTGAATAATAAGATCTTGACTGAAGGATGTAGTGTGTATGAATAATGGTGTATTTAGTGTGTGTTTTTTAGAGAGAAATTTTATATATTTTATTTTCTCATTTGATATTGATATAAATAAGTTGGTTGGTATGTGTTGTTACATCATTGTGGTGGCTTAGAGCATTATATTTATACATAGAGATGTGACTAAGTATATATAAATTACAATAGTAGTCCCTATACTATTCATATGTATGCACATCGATCCTAATCTTTTTATTTTTTGCCTTTACATTTCAATGTAGGATTTATCTTAAATTTTAACACTAATGATTTCATACATGCTATTTATTAAAAGAGGAAACTTAATTACTCTGTACATGGTATGGTTTTTACATGTTGTTGCGCCGATTTGTTTTTGTATAGAATGGGATTGAATACGTGAATATAAAAAGATTCTTATATTTGCATTCATGTTTTCAGCTATCTACTTATATTCTTGCACTGGGAATTTTATGTACATTACATAGTTTAAACAACAAAATTCGACTGCAACATAAGTTTGTCTGTAATTTTGAATGCCAACCCATTAATCTATGTTAACTTTCGTCTTTTGTATGAGCTATGGTATTTGAAATGAGATGTATATATTCCAGGTATAGTTATTGATGGATTGTTCTATGTTTTATTTGGGTAATACATGATGCATCACTTGGAAATCGTAATGTTGGATTGAGGAGAGTGAAAGAAATCGATATAAAGGCCTCGCATCGTGCCTTTGCAGGAATTTTATTACAAGTTCGCTGCTAAACTAGGCGTATTTCTACAATGTTATAGTTGAAGTTCGTCTCTGATAAGTTCAAGGTGCCTTATCTCTGGTAAATTTTCTCCATTTGCTTTAGATAAGGTATCTAACCATGTGTGTTTGGATTAATAAAGTTGTGGTGAATTTAAATATGGTATTAGATTTTTTTGACGAATATTCCTAAATTTTCTCTATTTGCTTTAAATGAATTTTCTCCATTGCACCTATTTAGTTATTAACCCAAATGTTTTTTTACATTTACGTTGTCCATGATGATGCATAAGCACAAAACTATTTGCAATATTCGTATGTGTCATTCACAACGCAATGCTATGAATTCTAGCATCTAAAAAACAACTCACAAATTGTAGTTCCAACATTTACATTAGATAGTATGCTGATATTGTAAGAAGCTAACATTTGGATCTAAATTTGAGGAACTGTTCACCTACTATTTGTTAGATATTTGAGAGATTTTTTAATATTCCCTATCAGAATACAACACTAATAAGAAAATTATAAAATGTAGTTGAGCACCTACCAATAACAAACAATATTGTTGGGCCAATTGAGTGCCCAATTGTCTCTGCCTAGGTTTAAACAAAAACTACGCTAAGTGTTGAAAACTCGCTGATGACCATCATCGAGCAATGAAAGGATTCGCTGAAGCATAGCTTCGGCGAGCAACCTCAGTGGTATTCAAGTCAAAGACATTGTCAAGAAAGTCGAAGATTACTTAAAGACATACTCGTCAGCTAGGATGGATATTAGCTGGTAGGTAGATGGAATACGTTAAAGGTTTGAAGAGAGTCAAGGGTGGAAATACCTTGATGATCTTGTTACCCTTCGAAGATAAACAAGTTGAACTTACTATTATCTCTAAGTGAAGTTTAAGTGGGATAATTCGATAAAGCAAAATGGCGGGACAAAGTGTCTTTCGAATTAAAGTCTACGTAAGTATGAGTTGGTGAAAGAAGTAAACAGTTGGCAGAACTGTTTGTGGAAAACTAGAAGGGGGGAGGGGGTTGAATAGTTTTACCATTTAAAATTAGCTTTACAAAATTTAGTTTGAGTTTATGTGAAGTTGACGATATTGATTGTTGGTATGCTATAAGTATAAAATAAAAGTAGAGCAAATAGAGAGTAAGCAAGATAAAACCGAGACACAAGCATTTATAGTGGTTTGGCTACAAGGACACCTTCCTTGCCCTACTCCACTCTCCGAGTCACCTACTCGAGAGTTAGTAAACACTAGTCATCAATCTCCTTTTATCGGCGGAGAAGCCTCACAACATTGCTTATACCCTTTTAACGGTACAAAGCTAAATACCAGATTCTAACAAAGGTAGAATCAACCCAATGCAATCACACCTCTTTTACAAGGATGATGAATGAAACTACAAAAACTAAATGATATACAAGATACAATAAGGTGATCTTGAGATGATGGAGATGCAAAACAAGGTTGCTTGAACTTTGATCGTCTTGTTTGCCAATTCACCAATTTCTTCTATTAAGAGAATTACCTACAAATGATATAGGAAAGCTATCTAGATCTAAAAACAAGAGAGAAATGAGATTATGAGTGAGATTAGAATAAGAATTGGCGAGTAAAACATAAGAAATGACTTGGTATTTATAGGCAAGAAACTGGTACTATAGCACGATTCCGTCGGTTCCTTCTGCAGAAGGGAACCGACCAGTATAAGCCAATGGAACCGGCATACCCTATAACTCGGATCTAGGTGGTTCCTTTTACCAAAGGGAACCAACTATAGTAAAATGATGAAACCGGCCATCTAACACACAATCCAAAATTTAGATTGCTAAATCTTAAAATATTATATGTAATCTTGGTAGATTTGCCTAAGGTATGGGGAGGTGATTATGTCACCAAAGATGTAAATATTTTAAACACTATTTACATAACTTTCAAAATGAAAGTTCTAAGTTTAAAAGAAAGAATGTGTGAAAAATATATGAATGGTTTAAATTAAGAAAACTTATTAATCTAAAACCTGTGTATTCTAAATTTTTACTTGTAACAATTTTATGAATTGTTATCAACAAAACACGAGAAGATCATAAGATAGAAATAAACATTTTTATCTGTTTATTTGTATTAACAATCTCCCCCTTTTTGTTGATGACAAAACATATAATCGTTGGAAGAAAAAATTAGAGCGTGAAGTGTGAAGTTTTAGATTAAAGACCTTTTACTTCCCTTCTCCCCCTTTTAGCGAAACAAAAATATGCAATGATGAAAGTACAATGGACAAAGGTTGATTCAAAGATAATCAAATGCAATGGTATAAGTATGAGTTTATCCGAAGTGAATCGAATGCAATAATGAGGGTTGATTCGGAAAGAATCAAAATGCAATGCTCCCCCTTGACGGATGAGTCCTCTAAGATAGGGAATCAAATCATCCAAGGAATGGAATGCTACAAAAGGAAATGTTAGTGAATTAATTTTGTTCAAGCTCCCCCTTGCTTTGCGAGTACCTAAAAATTATCGACCATTTTTGAGACATTTGGTCAAATAAAAAATAGGAAAAACTAAGGACAAGGATTAGTTCTTAGATTAAA
>BQNB010047768.1:1202-22074 GCA_026074375.1 Tanacetum coccineum | reverse complement strand
TATTTCCCAGCTTATTTTTAAGTTTCTAAAAAAGCATTTTTTTTAAAGTTGCTAGTTTTTGTGTGCTTTTTAAGTTTTAAAAGAAAATTTTGAAAAAAAAAATGTTTTATAAAAAGAGAGAGGCCCAGGCTTGACCCCTGGACCTCCCCCTTTATACCAACGCCCTAACACACAAACTCATACCGCTGTGCTACAATAGCTCATCCGGTATGAGTCCACAGCCACTTTTAAGCTTAAAAACAGCTTATTTATAAGCTGTTTTTCCAGTTTTAGATTTTTCATAGGATCTTTATAGTTTAACTTATTTTTCCTAAATTTTTCAGAATTTTTTATAATCGTTTGATATTTTTTATCATTTATTTTCTTTTAAACTGTTTTTTAATTATAATAAATTAAATAAAAATCAAAAAAATATTTTTCTTTTTTGGAAAATTTTATTTTGTCATATTGCACTTAGGAAAAATAGAAAATCTTTCGTAGGATCATTTTTGCAAAATTTTACTTTTTAAAGAACGGGTTTCGACCCCGTTTTTTGTTTTCTCATTTTTGAGCTCGTTTTAGCTCCGTTTTTAGTCTAGTCTTTTTTATTCTTCATTTTTAGTCACATAGAGTAGATTAGAAGTAAAAAAATCTTTGTAGGGTTAATTTTTAAGAATTTAGGTTTTTGACCCCTTGTTCGGGGCTCTTGCTCTCGTTTTTTAGTTTGATTTCATAATTTTTAGTTTTTTCTTAATCGTTTTTGCATATTAGTAGATAATTTAGCTTTCTAATCCCCTTAATCATTAATATCATTCAATTTCCAACTTTCCGACTGTACCGATTTTCAAGTCCAGCCTCGTCGGGGATAAACGACCCGGGAATATCATACTCCTCGGATTTTATTGATTGTCTTTCTTTTAAACTTTTCAAGGGCAACTTGAATTGTTTTTGGGTTATATAAGTAGTAGTATATTTATAATATATTAATTATTTATTTACCTAAAAAAGAAACTGTCAATTTTTGGCGCCGCTGCCGGGGAGGCTGTGTGTCGATTATCCGTACTGTTTGAAACTTAGTTTTTGAAGATCCTTCATTCTTGAAGTTATTTGCTTTATAAAAAAAAACCCTAAAAGTACAAAAATATTTTCATTTTCTTTTTAGTATAATTATCATTTAAAGAAAAAAAAGAGTTATAATACTTTCAACTGAAGTATTATCCATTAATAAGTTCCCGAACCAAAGAATCAAAAACTTACCTTTTGTGTCACTTGCGAGGTACGGTTCACCTTTTAAAAGATAAACAAACTCAAAGAGGGGTATAAGGCGGGTTGTTCCTTGGAACTACGACCCTAAAGGAAAAAGGTTTTTAATAGCTTCGTGCTTTCCTATTCCTCCGCTCCTTTGTGTATTTTTCTTTTCCAAGAGTTACCGAGAAGCTTGTTGATTATCAGGTTTGAGTTGTCTTATTTCGTTGTCCGTTATTAAAATCAATTGTGAATTCATTTTTGATAAACCAAAAAGAACAAAAAAAATTAGTGTAAATTTTCTTTTTATATTTTAGTGCATGTGCACTCGTTCTCAATCCCGTAATCTTGACCGTCAACAACAACAAGCCCCACCGGCTTTTGTTAAACCATTTAATCTTGAAGAACCAAGTGAAAATCCAGCTCCTCTCGTAGTTCCGATGGCTGATAACCGGACTATGGCACAATTGCTCCAAGCACCCACCGAGGGGTACGAGGATGCAATTGTAATTCCTGAAATCAATGCGAATTTTGAGTTGAAGCATGATTTGATCAATCTTGTTCATATCAAGCAGTTTTTTCAGACATGTTAAGAGGTCCACATTGCTCACATCCGTTATTTCAATAAGATTACCTCAACGATGAGATTTCCGGATGTCCCAAGCACGTCAATTAAGCTTATGCTTTTTCTGTTTTCTCTTGAAGGTTCAGCCCGGATTTGGCTAGAAAAAGAACCTCCTCGATCAATTTTGATGTGGGATGATCTTGTTTCAAAATTCATTAATCAATTCTTTCCTCCTTCAAAAACGACAAATCTTCGAAATGAAATCACGAGATTTCAACAAAGATTTGACGAATCGTTTTACGAGGCTTGGGATCGATTTAATGACCTTCTTCGAGCATGCCCACATCACGGATTTTCAGAATTACATCAGCTAGATATGTTTTACAATGCATTGATGCTAATGATCAGATTCATTGAATTCTGATGCGGGTGAAACTTCATGGATAAGATGCCTCGTGAAGCTTGAAAATTATCGAGTGTAAATCTAGGTCGTAATTCCACGGAAACAAGGTAGTCGTTGCCAAAGTGAGTTTCGAATTTATCTATCCCCGGAATTTCACCAGATGTTGCTGCTCTTACAACCGAAGTTTCTGAACTTAAGAACATGATGAAGACTATGCTTATCGAAAAGCAAAAAGCCTAAGATCCCGCACCCGTAAAAGCGGTTGAGCAGAGTTGTGTAACTTGTGGAGGTGCTTATTCGTATAGAAATTGTCCAGCCACCGATGGCAACATTTATCAAGACAACATTCAAGAGTACGTTTCACAAGCTGCTGCAGCCAATTTTAATCAAGGAAATACAAATTCTAGACCTTCGATGGTTGCAAACCAAATCCGACCTCCTGGTTTTCCTCCGATTCAAAATAATCAAAAACGTTTCAACCAGAATCAAGAAAATAATTTCAACCAAAATCGAGGAACCAATTCCAATCAAAACCGTGGAATATCTTCTTTTACAAGGACAAGTGTATAACCTCCGACTAGTCAACCACCAGTTTACCAAGCTCAACCTTATCAAGCTCCTGCTCAGCAAGTGCAAGGTGTTTCAAAGACCGATTTTGAAAATTATATCAAAGCTAATGATGCTGTATTGAGAAATATGCAAAATCAGGGCCAAGATTTACAAAATCAAATAGCCAATTTATCAGACATGCTCTCCAAATTCGTGAATGCCAATACCGCTTCATCTTTGGGTACGGAACTTCACCAAGTAATCACCGTTTACTAACCCGAGAGGACTTGAAAAGGTATTACCACTCGAAAGTGGTATTGCTTCAGAGGACCACGATTCCTCGACTTTTTCTCTAAAGTAGTGGAATGTGAGACCAGGTCACAAAGGACACGATGCCTCTCTAACTATTAAAGGAAGCACCGAAGATTCAACCTTAGGTTGTCCTGTCAGTCATCTTGGAATCAAATCTCTGAGCCCGTAAATGCTCCAGTTAGTGCTTCGATGCCTAACCAAAAAACATCAATTCCATTTCCTTCAAGAAGAAATGATGAAAGGCGTCGTGAAAAAGCTAACGACCAAATTGAGAAATTCTATGAAATCTTTAGAGAGTCTTGAGTTTCGAAATTTGCTTTACGGATCGCTTGATGCTTCCCTGCCAAAAATTGCCTACGACTCTAAATAAACTTTAATCAGAAAGAACAAAGAAAAGTTAAGGTTGAAATGGTAGAAACTCTATTGAACGAGAATGGCTCACAGCGGCAATCCTCAACAAAGTTAACCAAAAAACTTGGTGACCACTAGGGCGATTTCTTATTCCATGTGAATTTTACTGGATTAATACATGCAAGCCTTGTCCTGATTCGGCGGCAGCTTAATCTTATGCC
Source organism: Tanacetum coccineum (assembly GCA_026074375.1). Taxonomy (NCBI): domain Eukaryota; kingdom Viridiplantae; phylum Streptophyta; class Magnoliopsida; order Asterales; family Asteraceae; genus Tanacetum; species Tanacetum coccineum. The sequence goes on along the minus strand of BQNB010047768.1, from coordinate 18,449 downwards.
TATTCCCGTATGGAAAAATCTTCTCTCTTCCCGAACTACCCTATTGTATGACACTGAACTAGCGGGACCGTCTTCGAGCTTGATACCGATCGGTATCGCCGAAGATTTCGATTGTACGGTGGGAAAGTTCAATTCAGCAGACTTTCGTGGTCGTAGTTTTGAGCAAGACCCCCGTGTACTTTATTTCTCTGGAGGAGTTTCTTAAACGACAGTCGTGCATTGATAGGATGTATACCGATAGTGAAATAAAACCCTTCATGTTGGCTATAGAGGCCATCACATTTAATCTAGACCTAACTTCTGGGATACATGGCTGTTTATCCCAAAAGCATAATTCCATTTTACAACATAAGTATACCATAGCAAAAATAAGATAGAAAGAGATAAGGATAGTGAAAGAATATTAGAGAGAATTTTTAAGAGGTTTGGAAGATTTCAACCCACACAAATTATGAAATGGTAACAAACAACCCTCTCCTTGTGTGGAGAGGATCTATTTATACCTTGAGCCATGAGTGGTTATGGGCTTTCTAACTTGGGCCGGGCTTGCTATTCTTGGGCTTTGAGCCCGAAACTGGACAATATTAGATACAAATCCAAGCCCGTTGACCCGACTTGCCCTATTACTTAACAAGATCTAGTTACATCTAAAATAAGGACCAATTAACATTCTTTGGCGTATTATATAAATTAAGGCTAACAATCTCCCCTAATGTTGAGCGTCTCTTTCTTCACACTCCTCTCATACCATCGTTGACGTTGAACGGATGTGACTTTGACGTTTATGCTTAGCCTTGTTTTGGTTTCTTGTCTTGTTTGTAATGGCTTTGTTCATTCATGCTTTGTGATCTTGATCTTGAGCCTTTATCTTTTGACTTTGAGTTCTTGAGATCTTTATCTTGCATTATCTCCTTGACTTGAATCATCTTATTGAATTCATGATCAACTTGTGCTCTTGACCAACATACTCATACTTGTTACATTTTGTTTGAATTTTTGATTATAAGTCTTGACAATCTCCCCAATTTTGATGATTCTTTATTTTGACTTTGAGGCTGTTTGATGGTGGGGAAGATATAGAATCAACTATCTTGATGTTGATATGTTGACTTTGAAAGCTTGAGTATGGAGCATGTGCTTATGAATCCGACTTGCTGTATGAGGCTGCAACACCGTAGTATAACTGAATAAGACTGTTAGCAATAAAAAGGATGAATATGGCTTTGTCTTCATCTTGACTCTCGGTTGCATTAACCTCCCGTTTCCAGTTTTATAGTAAACTACTATACCTGTGATCAGTAGTTTCAAAGATTCTCCTGACAGGGTTCCTGCTCAAAGCGTAGGATCTTCTAACACAGATGTATTAGATTCACCATGCTTGCTAAATTCTCGTTACAGGAACGTCTCAATAAGAGACAACACGTTAGAATGTATCAGATAGTTACTATCTTTCTGATTAAGTCGTCAACTTCCATTTACTGGACCAAATAGTGATATCCAGTTATCACAAGCCTTGATTCATTATAGAATCTTGCAAGGTCACACTACAAGTGCTTGTGATGGTTGGCTCAAGCAGGATTTCATCTTCACGCTCACAGTGAATACTTAAGTATCACTCAGATGTTCTGGGCAAGATCTCAAGGATAATGCGTTATTTGGCTCTTTGTTACATCTGTGAACTTTATGGTGTTCAACAAGTGTATTTTGAATTGTGTCCTATGAGATTTATAATTTGATCTTTCGGGCTTAGACTCAATTTGTGACACTTTGGTTTTAGTAATCGGAGGCTGGAGCAGACTGCCACCTATTCAATATTAACAATCTCGGAGTGAGATTGTCAATAGATAACATGTGTATCTTCGTGACAAATGAGACATGTTTCTTTTGAGAGAAAACCGAATGGCTGCGAAGGGTTGTGCAATTGCATCCGACTGGGTCCATGAAGTCGTCTTTTTCATCAGCAACAATCATCTTTGTGATTTTGATATATTATGTATTAACCCGGTTTCTGCCTAAGTGTTTGGAGGGTGCTTTGTTTTTCACCCTTTATTCCTACATTTCTTTTTATCTATTCAAACCCCTTCAATTGCTTACCAAGACGGTCATTACTAACACTTGTTGTGATTGTTCCATTGTTTAGTCAATCTTAGTCGGCATTTTTACATTTTACTCATTCATCTCCAATTCATACCTAAGGACTGCTATTTATAACTAGGAGTGTCCTTGGGTAGATCCTCCGGTTCTGGTTGGTATCGTAAGGGACTTATACCTAACTAACCACCTTATGACTTCAGAAATCGTCGTGAAATTAATAGTTGTTGGGTATAAGATCAACATAAACCATTTCTGACATGTTATTTTCTGAATACTCCCCCTACACATGTGCTCGAGATTCGAATTGGTTTTGCACATGAAGGCAGAGTAGAACTTAGGTCTTAAAGATCACATTCGATATTTCATTTTTTTAATCACCATTTTCTACCCTTATTTAAATTAATAAAAAAACACTTAGTATTTGATAACTATTGATTAATTTGACATGAAAAATTCCACGGGGAGTAAAATTTATACCCATGATATTGACGTGTGTGAATTGTCAGAATTCCAACAAACTCCCATTCAACAGTATATGTGGGATACCAATATTTATTAAAAACATTGACATTGAATGAAAATTAATATGGACATCCACAAAATGTTGTAAGGACGGACGTGAGATGCCTTAGTGAACAATGTATATTGATTTAATTGACATTATAATTTCCACATGTTTAAATTTCACTGATGTGGTTTGGATTACATTAGTTGACATTTATGTGATGTATCCAACACATTAAAAGGCTTTGTTTTAAAAAGTTCCCCCTCAGAAATTGATTCACATAAAATGACATTCTTCGTACGACAATTCTTTGAAAATTATTCGAGGAAGGGAGTGTTGAACACACAATTTTTAACAAATACCACTTTTTATGGAAAAATACCACAAATTATATTGTAGATAATTTTGACATTTGAAAGTTCTTTTTGAAAAATTGTGTTCAACAATTTTAAAAACACATGATAGAAGACTTCTCTTTTATTTTAAAGTAAGCGCACTGAAGCGTACACTTCCCTATAACATTCGGGACCGAGTTATGCACTGAAAGGTACATAAGTCATGAAGAAAATTTGGAAATCACATGTTTTGAAAGCATTTGAAACTCCTGATCGAACTTCATTTACACGCCCGTTTCGATGTTAATCAACATTTCTAGGTACGTAAATGATATCAATTCCAAGAGACATGCCGAGAAGATTCTTTTTGGTATTTTTGAAATTTTTCTGATTTTATATTTTGTTTTTCTAGGTTTTATATTTTTCTATTTTGTTTTTGTTGGTTTTATATTTTTGTATTTTCTTTTTTAAAATTTTTATAAATAAAAAATAAAGAGAGAATAAAAATATGTACAAATTGATGTTTGATGGATCAAGCAGATTCAATTGCCAGAACCTCCAGTTCATCTGGAGTCAAACATTTCATACCGAGTCGTCTGACAAGATACTTAAACCTATCTTCCGATAAAGCTTTAGTAAACATGTCAGCTAATTGGTATTCAGTTCCGACAAATAATAATTCAACAATACCCTTTTCAACTTGTTCCTTTATGAAGTGATATGTGACATCGATGTGCTTGGTACGGGAATGCTGGACTGGATTGCACGAGATGGCTATGGCTGCCTTTGAGTCACAATACATAATCTGTGAGCTGAGTTCTCAACCATAGAACTTGTGTGCAGCACGCAGATAAACACACATACTCGACTTCTGCTGAAGACATTGAGGTGCAATCCTGCTTTTTGGATTACCAGCTGACTAACTTATCCCCACCTAGAAATTTTATGCCACCAGATGTACTCTTACGTGAATCGAGACAGCCCGCGTGATCCGAATCTGAAAAAGCAGTTAGTTCGATACCGGTGTCCTTCGGATACCAAAGACCTATGTTAATGGAGTCTTTAAGATACCAAAAGATCCGTTTAACCGCAATGAGATGTTTCTTATTCAGTTTCACTTGATAGCGAGCACAATAACATGTTGCATGTACAATATCTTGTCTACTTGCTGTTAGGTACATGAGTGCTCCGACCATACTATGATATTTTGTTTGGTCGACCGGAGTACCACTCAGGTCAGCATCAAGGTGTTTTGTAGCCATTGGTGTACCAATGCTATCACATAAGGTCATACCATGCTTTTTAAGTATCTCTTGAGCATACTTAGCTTGGTTTATAAAGATACCACGAGGGGATTGGTGGATCTGAAGAACGTAAAAATGATAGTGTTAATTATGAGTGAGATGCAAACAAGATTATTTGGAAATCTTAAGAGCTCATGTGGTAATTGTGTACTTTTTCTCCCATAAAAGGACATTTGGGATAGAGTCAAGTTACTCAATGAAGGTTTAGAAATCTCGTTGCAGGAAAGAGAGTCAAAGTTGTATGATGAGTTTGACACGTTTACCTCAGTGTATGGAGAGACAATTCACTCGTATTACTTGAGGTTTGCACAAATGATAAATGACATGCACATGATTGGAATGACAATGAAACCAATCCAAGTTAATACAAAATTTGTCAATCATCTTCAGGCAGAATGGAGCAAGTTTGTGACGGATGTAAAGTTACCTAAAGACTTGAACAACATGAACTTTGATTATATGTATGCTTATTTGAGACAACATGAAGCTCATGCTGATGAAGTGCGTCAAATAAAACAACGATACCCGGATCCTCTTTCCTTGGTGGCTAACACATACAACTCTTCTCCATCTTACACCAATTAGACTCAGTATCATTAACAACTCCTACCTTTTGCTCAATAATATTACTCACCTCATGCACAACAACAATTAAATGATATACCCATGGTTCAACAACGATCTTACCAGGCACCAGTTGCTAACCATTCATCAGTGGTTCATCATCAATCCTACCAAGCACCTGTTATTCAGCAACCACCATAAGCATCATTTCCATAAATAGATTCAGGACTTGTTTTCCCATCATTTCTTCCTTTTGATGATCTGATTTCTAGTCTCAACAAGGCAATGGCTTTCATTAACACATCACTTGCTTCTCGATATCCACCAACCAACAACCAACTTAGAACCTCGTTTAACCCAAGGAATTAGGAAACTATCCAAGATGGAAGAGTTACAATGCAGACAGTTCAGGGGAGACAGACTCAGGGGTATGCTAGCAGTGGTGCAAGAAGTAATGTTACAGGCTCAGGGGTTAACAGAAATGGGGGAACTAATACAGCAAGTCAGACAAAGGTTATTCGTTGCTACAACTGTCAAGAGGAAGGCCACATGTCAAGATAATGTACCAAACCTAAAAGTCCAAAGAATTCAACATGGTTTAAAGAGAAGATGTTGCTTGCCGAGGCTTTAGAAATTCCCAATCCAGTAGTATGTGTTTAAATGACAGATGGCATTCTTAGCAGATAATGGGGACACAGTTAATACAAGCCAAGAGTCTCAAGAAATTCCCAATCCAGTAGTATGTGTTTAATTACACATACCTTTTACCTTTAAAATCAACCCTAAATGACCAAAAACGCACATAAAATGCCATAAATATGCCTATTTTTGTGTTTGCATTGTGCAGGTATCGGATATTCACTAAAGGACAAAAACAAAGCCAAACCGGACAAAACTGAGCACAGATTTGGAAAGAGCGCGAAAAACTGAGGCCAAGGGTTCAAAAGGATTGAAAACGGAGCTAAAACGGAAATTTTCGGATCGACTCGACAACGTCTGAGCATTTAATGAAGTCAAGACGAAGTCAAAGTCAACCCCGGGTCAGCCCACTTACTTATAACCCTTTTAAATATACCCAAAAGCCCAATTCTCCTTATAACCTTACCCGGCCCAACAATGAGCCCAAACCACCTAACGGGCGTTAAAGCCCAAAACGTATTAACCATTATCCCGTTAGTCCTTAAGGGACTAACGGTGCAAAGCTTTTTCAACTACAAGGGCCAAATATGACCACCCCAAGGACGAAATGTGCAATAGAAAGACAAAGGTTTAAGGGCCAAACTTGACACTTTCTCAAAGTTCAAACCTGAGACTAAACACTGTACATCTCCCTCTCCCATTTCCCGCCAAATAACAAACCCTAACCCCACACTGTTCATTTGTCCCCTACCTCTTCGCAACCTGCCAAAAACATCACCATTCATCAAACCCCACACCCACATGGGTTGTTGACACCTTGGCAATCCCCAAGCTTCCAATTCGTCAAGGAAAATGGATGCTCATGATCATAAGACTTGTTGGCTACTCAAAATGGACGGCATAGATGGTGCTTGTGGCTCACTCACACAACAAAAACACATTCTTTCTGCCTCAGCAAACAAACACAAGAGGAAGAGACAAGAAAGAAGACCTAGAATGTTCATTAGCTTAATATAAATAGGCCATCTTGTAAGCCCATGGAGGCAGTTAGTTTTTAGTTAGTTTTAGTTTTAACCTAGTGTGTTTTTAAAATCATTTTAAGTTGTTGTCTTTTAAATTCTAAGTATTGTAAACTGTTTTAGCATTAATGAAGGTTTGAAGTTTTTCTTAGTTAAGCTTTGAGTTATTGTGTTAACTTATGTTCTAAAAGTTCATATAAGCTCTTAAATAGCTCTTTTGTAACCTGTTTCAATATAATTTTTTTTACTTAGATATAAAAACTGTTAAGGAAAATCAAAAAAAAATCCACCCCTAAAGTTACCTCAGCTAATTTTGGAAGATAAGCTAAAAAGGGAAGAGCTTATAGACCCCCACTAGCTTGTCTTTGACAAGCTAGAGCTTGTAGAATCTTTTTATAAGCCCTGTTTTGAGCAAGGGTGTTGTAAGTCTCTCTTTTTCTTATTTTTCTTATTTACTGTAGATTTGCTTATTCCTGCTTATTTTGTGCTTATCCTTGCTTGTTTATGTGTTTTTATGCTTATTGTCATTTATTGTTGCTTATTTTGTCCTTTGTTTGAGTTTTTGATTAAACTGCCTTAAAACTGCCCTTTTTGCCTTTTAAACTGCTTATCTCTTGTTTGCTTATTAAAGTGCTTATTGGTGTTTGCTTTTTGCTTTTTATTGCTTAACCTTGCATGCTTGCTATCTGTTTTTAAGTTTCTATGCTCAAATCAGCCTAGTTTAGTTTAAAATTTTGATTTTACCTAACTAAAGGGGTGTTTGGATCAAGGGTGAAAAGTGGTCAAACTAGGTCATTTGGGGTTAACAAACCCATTGGCTCATTTTGCCATCCTTGGCAAGTCCTTTTAACTTGTGTTCAATCTGTTTCAACAAGCTTTTTAGTCTTAAAAATTGTTTTTTCAAGTTTTTCTATAAACATCTTAGAAACTGTTTTCCCAAAATCAGTTTGTAAGCTCCTTAGCTTCAGCTTTTTAAAATCTGTTTTGAACCTTGTTTTTGAGTCACTTTTGAGTGTCTAATAGAGTAGGTTTAGTCCCTTTTGGTAGCCTTGGTTTGTCTCAAATTCTGTCAAGTCTTGTTAAGTCTTTTTCATAAGTCAACTGTCCATTTTGATCTTATTATCTCAGCAGCTTTAATTAGTTTTTAGCTTTTAAATTTTTGAATACAAGCTCATTAGGAGCTTGTCTTCATCTGCTACAACTTTGTTTTTAATTTTGAGCTTATTTAGTAGCTTTTTAGCAAGCTAGCTTTTTGTCCCTTTTTACTTGTAAAAACCTCCCCTGGTGCTAGCTCCCTTTTTCTCAACCTTTTTTCTTGGTCTCTTTAGGTTAAAATAGTTTAGCTTTTTGCTTTTCTAGACAGACCTTAAGTTGCTCTTTAAGGCCATATACCTCACTAAGCCTAAAAGTCCCTCTAGGGCTTAAAATTTAAGCCCTTAGGTGCCCTTTTGACTGTTTTGTCTGACAGTATTTAGCCATTTGCTTATTTGCCATTTTTCTTGCTTTTCTGCCTATCTCTTGTGCTTATTCTTGTTATTAGGTAAGTTTCATTTCTGTCTTTGCTTATTTCTGTCTTTTACTTGCTTATTTTGCCCATCAAAGCTTGCCAGTTTAGCTTGCTTTAGGACTTAGTGTAAAAGAGCCAAACTGCCCTTTTATTTGCTTATTTTCCCTGGCTTATTTTAGTTTGAAAGTGCTTATTAGGTGTTAGTGTAGGATTGTTTTTGCTTATTTGTGTTTTGCTAGTGCTTATTGGCCTTTTAAACAGCCCATCAGTTTAGCTTTTGTTTGCCTTAGTATCAAAAGTGTAGACTGCCCACTTTTTGTTGCTTATTTCTCAGCTTATTTTTAAGTTTCTAAAAAAGTATCTTTTTTAAAGTTGCTTATTTTTGTGTGCTTTTTAAGTTTTAAAAAAAAGAAAAAAAAGTTTTATAAAAAAAAGAGGCTCAGGCTCGAACCCTGGACCTCCCCCTTTTCAAAGCACCCACACTCACAAACTCATACCGCTGTGCTACAATAGCTCATCCGGTATGAGTTTGTTTCTTTAAATATATAACCCCACTTAAGCCCATTAAGCCACCAACCACTTTAAGCTTAATAACAGCTAATTTATAAGTTAAATTTTCAGTTTTAAATTTTTCTTAGGATCTTTATAGTTTAATTCATTTTCCCTAAATTTTTAAGAATTTTTTATAATCGTTTAATATTTTTTAACATTTATTTTCTTTAAAACTGTTTTTTAATTATAATAAATTAAATAAAAATCAAAAAAATATTTTTCTTTTTTAGAAAATTTTATTTTATCATATAGTATCTAGGAAAAATAGAAAAACTTTCGTAGGGTCATTTTTGCAAAATTTTATTTTTTTAAAGAGCGGGATTCGTTCCCGTGCTCGTTTTTCGTATTTTCTAGCTCAATTTAACTCCGTTTTCGTTCTAGTTTTCTTTAAACTTCATTTTATCATTTAAGTCTATTAAAAGTGAAAAAATCAATTTAGGCTTAATTTTGAAAAATTAGGGGTTTTAGTGTGTCGTTTTAGCTTCCCGTTTTCATTTTTAGTATAATTTGTGTAATTTTCTCGTTTTCAGAGTAGATTGCTTTATTTTTCCCGTAGATTTAGAAATCCAATCCAAATCTTGTTCTATTCAAACATCAAATACCAAACCGACTCTCGACTTTCCAATTCACTCCTCGTTGGGACTACGACCCGGGAATATCATATCATATACTACTCTCGGTTTCATTGATTTTGTGGATTTTGATCCTTGTTATATATTTATATTTATTTATATTTATATATTTATATAAAAAGGGTTGAATTTGCGCTAATCAACCGCATTCTTTATTTCCTCCACAGATGCATCCTTATCTAGCTGTAATCGATCCAAGTCAGAAAGACGAGAAAAATTTAGAATATCAGTGAGAACTACATTAGATTCATGGTCTTGAAATTTATGTTTGAAAAAATCAAAGAAAGCTTGTTTCACTTGAACAGGATCAGAGCACCAAACACCTTCAATCATTACTCCTTTAACCATTTGTTGTCTTCTTCTTTGATTAATCAAACCGTGAAAATATTTTATATTTTCGTCCCATTCTATATCCCAATGAGAATGAGCCTTTTAAGCAAAGGTCCATCCCAAAATAACATCTAAATCTCACATTCTTAGCAGCATTTTAAAACGTTTCCTCACTTATCTAGATCCGATAGCTACATTCATAATCTAAATTTTTAGATCTAAAATCATTTAATCGGTTTCTATACGTTGGCCATTAGTGGAATGAGCATTCTCCCACTGTTAGGACTTGAAACGCATTCGTTAAATCTTAACCGACGACATCGACTTTTAAAAACCCAATACATCTTAAAAACAAAAACAAAAATCCGTCCAGACCATGCCATGCCATGCGATTTTTGTATTGTAATCCAATCAACGATATGGGACGATAATCTTTAATAATGAAAGGATTGTGAACCTTGGGAATTAATGTGATGAAAGCCGAGTTAAGACCCGAACGACATTTGACCAGAAAGTAAAAACGAGGATAACGAACTCCACAACATCGTCTTTAAAATCCCATATATTTTTAAAACAAAAAAAACGAAAACCGAATGGACCATGAGAGCTTTAACTACCCTACAATCCCAGACCGCATCTTTAATTCCTCCACAGATGCTTCCTTATCTAGCCTGTTAATCCGAATCCAAGTCAGAAAGACGAGAAAAATTTGGAAAATCAGTGAGAACTACATTAGATTCATGGTCTTGAAATTTATGTTTGAAAAAAATCAAAGAAAGCTTGTTTCACTTGAATAAGATCAGTCCACCAAACACCTTCAATCATTACTCCTTTAACCATTTGTTATCTTCTTCTTTGATTAATCAACCCGTGAAAAATATTTCGTATTTTCGTCCCATTCTATAATCCCAATAAGAATTGAGCCTTTGCGCAAGGCCAATTCCCCGAAATAACGAACTAAAACTTCACATTCTTGCAACAGTTTTAAAACGTTCCTCTCATTCTACATCTGTAGCTACAATCATATCTAATTTTGATCTAAATCATTTAAGGTGCTTTTACTAAAATTTTGAAACCGATGAGCATGTTGCGAATTGATCTCATTATTTCATAAAAATCCGAAAACTCTTACCTAAAATCTGTATTGCAGATTCATCATGGGTTTAGAACCTGGGGCGAGATAAGTGAGGGGTCTCCGAGGGCAAAGTGCCTCTTTAAGCGAAATAATATAATGTACAGTTTTTAAAAATATACGTTTTTTTGTAATTTTCACTTTTAAAAACCCAATTTTTTTAGAACTGCAACATAAATAACATAAGCACAAAACTAGCAAGATGCTAGAAAATATACAAAGAGATTGTTAGCCAATCTTGCCAACTTACAAATTTGGCGCTCTACATTTTAACCAAGGATAAAGAATAAAACTGTATATAATCAAAAATGTCAGTTTTTTTTTTTTACTTTTTGGATATGTTCTTAAACACATATCATTTATTTCTTAATATTAAGCTAAAAAGACCAATAATGAACGAAAACGACATAAAAATACATTGTATTCGTTTGTATTGTTAATTGTGTCTTGTAGGTAATGGATATTCAATTAAAGGACAAAAACAAAGGCAAAGCGGACAAAATCGAGCACGAGAATGAAAAGAGCGTGAAAAACCAAAGCCGAAGGCATATTCATTTTTAATGAGCTAACCCGTACCCGTTTAATGGGCCGGGTCAGCCCATTATGACTTGAATCATATTTAACCATAGACTAAATTCTTAAGCCTAGTCCAAATTCCAAAATAATAGTCCAAGCCCAAGTCAAAAGCCCAACACCAATTCCCTTATTTCCTGGATCCTGTCAAACAAACAATAAAACGCGCCTAACTATTGTTACTATAGCTCCTTCTTTCTCCATTTACCCTGCGAAATAACCAGGGTAAACTCTCCAATTCATCACACGCCCACCTCTTCTAGAAGCTCCTGATATGTCTGATACATCCAAAGCCACACTGGCAATCCTAAAGGTTTCTATTGGCTGAGATACGTGGAGAGTGATCCAAGGGTTCTAATTGGCGGATCAATGATTGGATTTGGAATCAAGGTTATATCTCTGAATGAAAGATAGATGCGTCATCCAAGCCTAGAAGGATCTTCTCCTCACTATAAATAGAGCTTGAAATCACACAGTTAGGACGTGTAATTTTTAGTCTAGCTTTTTAGTGTAGCTTTAGCTTAAAAATTTAACTTTTTGTCTTTTCTTATTGTATTTTCCTTTTAAAAGTTGTAACTCTTTCAATATTAATAAAAATTCAGTTTGTTTCCTTTAATTGTTTTTAAATTATGCTTTTACTATTATGCAAATTCGTTTAAAATGTGTTTAGACATAACCTAATTAGCTAATAAGGTTTTTGTTATGTAATAAGCTAGTTCATATTCAGTTTAGCTTGTTCAAAGCTAAACTGAATAAGCTTTCACCTAAATAACCTCAAAATACTTATAGATAAATTTAGATGATAAGGCCAGAAATGGTATGCTTATAAGGGACATTACCAGCATTGTTTTTCAACTAGCTGAAAGCTTGAAGATAGCTCCTTTGAGCAATTTTAGATCCCTGTTAAGCTGGGATCCAAGGTAACATTGTTCCTTTATCCTTTTAGCTTAATTTCTGTCATTGCTTATTCTGCTTATTCTGTGCTTTTTAATGCTTTAATATGCTTATTATGTCTTAATGGTATTTTGTTATACTTAGTTTTTAGCTTAATATTAGTTTGAATAGTGTTTCATAAAATCTGTCAATAAAAATAGTAAAACTGCTTATTAGTCATAGCTTATTATTTAGTGCTTAATTTCCCTAAGTTTTTGCTTAAAAGTCTTTAATAAGCTTAGTTATTAATCTATTTTCAATAATTAGGGCTTATTAGAATCTGTTTTAGCTTTAAATTAGAAATTAAAGATTTATAGGATGTTTGGGTTAAGGATGAAAAAATTGCTAAATAGTGTGTAAACTGTATATAAATGATGCTACAAATTAGATATTCATAAGCTCAATTATAAATCATAACAATAGTTTACATAAGGCTTAGATCTTAGTTTTTGTTTAAGTTTATCTAGTATGTTGATTATCAAAAATGCAAGTCTGACTTCTAATGGTTATATAAACTCGCTCATAATTGTTAAGCTTTCAAAATCATTTGATAAGTGGACTTTGTGACATGTGAGTTCTATATGCATCTGTTTTGAGTCTTTAGCTTTTGAAATTTCCATTTAGATTTTTGAGCTAAGTCTAGTTAATGTGTTGGTTAATCTTAAAAGTCTCATTTTGCAGACTATTTTATGATTAGATTTTAGCTTATCTTTGTTTTATTTTTATTGTTTTTAGCTTATTGTAGTGTAATTTCAATCTGTCTTGAGTTTTTAGTGTGTCAAAAGTCTTTTTGAATCTTATTTTTTTTAGAATTGCAAGTGGTCTTTTAATCATAAAAAGTCAAAAATTCCAAAAATAAGTAGTGTAAACTGTCATTTGCATAGTACTTTTCTAGCCTTTTTTAGTTTACTTTTTTTTGAACTATATATTTGTTTCCTTCCAACTTATTTGTTTTATTTTAGTATCAATCTTTATCTGCTTTCTCTTTTTAGCTTAATTTTATTGCTTATTAGTTCATAAGCTTAGCTTAAAAATAGAGTTATAAGTCCTTTGTAGTCCTTTTAGCCTACTGTCTTTAGGCCTTTTGTTTCTTCTAGGCTTATCTTATTTGCTTTATTCTAGCTTATTCTTGTTATTTGGATCTAGCCTTTAATATGTTTTTTAGGTTTTAGCTTATTATTAGTGCTATCAATCAAATCTAGCTAAAATTGTGGCAAGCCCTTAAAAAAACGCTTTTCCTTTAGAGTCAAGCTTCTCAGAAGTTAGTTAGTTTTTAGCCTATTAAGTTTGCTTATTTCTAGTTCTTTATAGCTTATTAAATCTAGTTAGGATCTGTTTTAGCTTATTTGATTTCCCTTTTGCTTATTAAGTTCAAAAAGTCCAAACAAGTTTAGCTAAATGTCTTAGAGTTAAAATAAGCAAATCTGTCACCTTTTAAGTAGCTTAATCTAGTTTATAAATAAGTTCTGGAAAAAGTCTCTTTATTAAAAGTGCTAATTTTTGTTTGTTCTTAAGCTTTTTCAAAAAGAAAAAAAAATGTTTTTTGCAAAATGGATGGTCACAGGACTCGAACCTTTGACCTCCCCCTCACAACACACACTCCTTTCCATTGCGCCCTTGGGTCTTTTTCATTAGACCCTTACACCATTTAATTCTTATATGCATTTTAGAATTTAGCTTAAACAACTTATTTGATTTTTTCCAGCTTATTGGTATTAGCTTTTTGAGTCGTTTTTCTTTGTAAACCTTAGGATTAGTGTCTAGTACTTTTAGAAATTTTCTCATAATTTTTAGATTAGGTTTAGTATTTTAAATATAATTTTTAGTATTATTTAGTTTCAAAATTAGTTTTAAATAGTTTAAAAATTCAAAAAAATATTTTCTGTCTTTTAAAAATTATTTTAAGTCATTTAGTTTAAGAAATTTTCATATTGAGATTTTAGAGTTTTATTTTGTCTTATTTGGTTAATTAGTTTGTTTTTAATTCGTTTTTATTTGTTTTTAAATGTCGTTAATAATTTTAAATTGCCTTAATTTTTAGTCTAGCTTGCCTTTATGAGCTTTCCCTTTGCGTTATTAGATTTAAAATTCAAATCCAAAACTTAAATGATAATCAAGCTCGATTTAAGATATGAACGTGAATTTCCATTCACATCTCACCGAGGAGAACGATACCCGTGTTGATTACTTGTTATTCTTTCCTAAGAATAATTTGTATGATACTTTGCTTACGTATATATATTTTATTATATATATTATTGAGGGTTATTTGTTTGATACGTATTTCTACGAATATCAAAATGGCGCCGCTGCCTATGGGATAGGTGTAGTACGATTTTTAAGGATTGTTTCGTATTCGAGCCTGAAGATCCTTTCCCCCGTGAAAGTTTCGTTTTATTTTATATAAAAAAATACAAAAAAATTTTATACTTCTATTTAAATTCTTTTCTTTAATATTGAAAATATCCTGTTTGTCATTGTTAAATCGGCTCAACCTTAGCTAAAAAACTATAAGAGATGTTTAAAGAGGGTCGATCCTTAAGAATACGAACTTCACCCGAAAGGAGAAGGTTTTAAACCTCATGCTTACCCCGCTTCCACCGCTTCATTTTGTCAGTTTTCTAGAGAGCCTACCGTGCACCGTTGACTATCGTTACCCAAAATATTTTTTTGCTTTAATTTCTTTCCATTATGTTATATTTTTAAAAATCTATAAATATGTCTTCTCTATCCTCTTATTCGTTTAATTTCTTTATTCATCTCTACCCTCTTATCCGATAATTTCTGTCAACATGTCTTGTTTTCAAGGTGCTCTGGTGTAATGTCCGTTATAACATGGAAATTGTTCGCTTTTGTACCAATGTGAGTTCGGAGACGAGTTGTCCATAACCCCGATCCATTTCAAATGAATAAACACCCGATTTTTCCTACTACCTTCACAACCACAACTCTTCGTTTCGACCAATATCATTGTTTTTGGGTGTGGAGATCCTTAGAAATGTGTACGTTGTCACGTGTACTTGCAAGTGGGGGATATGGTCTTAGAGAAGGATTTTTGCTGTTTGCGCTTCAAAAAAATGGAAATTTCATCCATTGATGCTCCAAACCCAAATCTTTTCAAATGACATCCAAACTTTTTACCACCCTCCACACCCCAGTACAAAATCATACCGTGTGAATTATGTGGTAACGACGCTCATATGGTTATGATTTGTCCACCACGGTACCGCTTGTCTACGAGCAGACCTTGCTACAATCAAAACTTTGGTGATAATTATTATCCACAAAATTCATCGAGTTTTCTACAACAATATCTTTGTTGTGAGTACTGTAGGGGTCCTCATGAATGTTTTCAGTGTCAACCAAGGAATCAAAACTACTTTGAGCCTTATTCTAACTATTCTGAATTTGACCAACCCTCGCAGTATCCCATCGATCAATCACCTCCTCAAGAAATGAGTACCCAAGATATGGAGGATCTAAAGCAACAATTTTTAGATGAAATGCAAAGTATAATTAATCAAATTCAGATTATAGATTATCGTAATGAGAGAATAGATATTTGTTATAGAAGGGAATGTGAAATTAAGATTGATGAGCTTAAGGGAAAATTCAATGGAATGAGTATTGAGATTAATAAAAAGAAAGAGCTTCAGCATCTAGAGCAGGTGGCTAATCTTAGTACTTATCCTTCGCAACGTTTCAAATCTTTTTGCTATGATGACTATGATTACGAGGAGCGTACTATTCTTTTGAATGAAATTGATTCTCAAATACCTTCGTCTATTGCAATTACACCCGTTTTACCAAATGAGGATCCTGAGGACTCTCTCATCATGGGGAATGAGGAACTTAACACTATTCCTGAAAAGGAATCGGGCGAAGTAATAAAGTCTAGTGTTGAGGATCTTGTCCAATCCCAAGTGAGTCCGAGGATACTTCCGGGAGCGATAGTGAGTGTAATTTACCTTCGTGTAATGATTTCTCTCCCATTAACGTTTTTGAGGAAAAATCTATGACTTTCTCTAACCCTCTATTCGATTCAAATGATGATTTTACCTCTAGTGATGACGAGTTACTATCCGATGAGGACGTTCTGGAAGATAATGTTACCATTTATTCGAACCCTCTTTTTGAATTCGATGACGAATATATCTCTAGTGACGTAAATCCTCTTTTTGATGAGGTGTTAGAGAACATCGAGAGTAAGGACTCTTATGTTTCTAACCTTGATGAGCCGGCTTTGCTTGTCACACCTCTTTCTGATTTTAATAAGGATGAATGTTTCGACCCAGGAGGCGAAATTAATGAAATCGATGCTTTTCTAGATATGGATATTTCAACGAATATTGAGAACGGTTATCATGATTCAGAGGGAGACATAATCTATCTTGAAAGTTTGCTTATAAATGACACTATCCCTAATCTCCCTCCCGAGGTATTTTTAGATCATGACCCGAAGAACTTAAAGGATGAACTGATAATGAAGATTTGAAGAGTATGGTCAAAGTTTTCGACCGGCATTCATGAGAAAACTTTTTCTCCAACATATGTGAGATTACCCTTTGAGGATCGCCAATTTCCTTCCCTCACATTTGTTATCCGAATCTTTCTTTCTTATCTCACTTATTCTATGGATTCTTTTCTTCTTCTCTCCTCCGGGAGTGAAGATACTATTTTTGACCCCGGCATCTCCATTTTTAGTTGCTATTCTCTTGAGCCGGCGGTATCTCATCGGAGTGGAACTTTCATGTACTTCAATGTTTATCTAAACATCTTGAATGAAAGTCCGATGGAGTTTTTCTCTTCCACATGTTTCGTCCCTAATGTCACGATGATATGGGGAGAGTCAAGCTAGAGACTCGCACAAAAATAAGCGCTTCTTGGGAGGCAACCCGTGTCTTTTCTTCTTTCTATTTTCTTAATAAATAAGTGTGTGATTTTATAGCCCAAGTGTGGGGGAGTGCTTCTTTCTTTGGAATGTGGTAACGTTTTTGCATGATTCCTTAAGATCATGAAGACCCGTGCTTGTTTTCAATCCTTTAATCACCCGGTCTTCGATCTTCTACTTATTTTGGAATCCTCAATCCTGATCATGTATATTATTGTGTTTCCCTTTTCACACTTG